>VZTV01052767.1:0-31912 GCA_013400875.1 Anhinga rufa
GGGGGGGATCACCCTGCTTCAGTTGCCAAGTAACTGCCAGAGCATCTTCCAACGGCCCCCAGCAACCGTTCCACGCCATCTGGCCACGGACAGCTGGTGGCCACAGGCACGACTCGGGCAAGGAAGGTCCTGGGAAAGCAGAGGTCAAAGGCACCCAGGGGCTCATGCCCTGCCCAGCTGCCTCTCCCATGAACCACCAACGCCTAAGGCTTGCAGGACAGCTCCTGGGCTGACTTGAAAGAGGAGCAGTGCCAAGAGGACCTGGGCTCACTAGGTCCTGCTGGTGGCTGGAGCGATGGCCACCATGGGCGATGAGGACCTGTTAGCCTATTTCCACATGCAGTACAGGCAGAACCTCCTGTCCTTGCTGAGGTGAGGGGACTTCACCTGCCTCCATCCCCTCATCCTCTTCTCCTGTCTCCTCCTTCACCCACCATGGCAAACTCCCATCCCTTATGTCCACCACTTTAGTCTCCTCTTGTACCTCCCTTCCGCAGCCCTGTTCCTCCCTGTAAGACCCCCTTGCTATGTCAGTGGGATCCCCGCTGGGGAGGGTTGGGGGTGCCATGCTGTCAGATGGGATCTGAGATGGTGTTGGGTTGCTCTGTCCTATCACCCCTCCCAGTCCTGGGTGGGGTGATGGGGCAGAGCAAGTCAACACCCTGCCAAGGTACTGGACCCACTGTGTAACCTTGAGAAAAACTTCTGTGGCAGGAAACTCAGACTGACAGAGGAGGACTCCCTGTCTCCATTTATTCGCCTCCAGGAGAAGAAGAAACAAGCCCAACTGATGCAAAAAACTCTGGAGATGAAGGAAGAGGTGAGAAAGATGGGAGGGTGCTGGGGCATGGCTGGGGGGGCTTCTGTTTTTTTGGAGGGCAGTGGCGGGCAGGTGACTGGCTCTGGGTGCTGGCCATGTCACATTCTCTCTGGTGCTGGCAGGCCTTCAGGGAGAGGATGGAAGTCATAACCTGCCGGTGGAGGGACTTCCACGCCAAGGAGGCTCAGCTGAAAGCCTACATGGAGAAATTGGGGAGTATTTTAAAGGTACACCTGTCCCTGATCAGCTCAGCTGACATGACCCTGAGCCACACCACCACCTCCTCCCCTCCCCTGGGGAGACAGTCTTGGGCCACCACTTCTGTCCAAGTCTCCCTTGAGCCTGGAGGTGTGAGGGGCAGGACTGGCAGGGCACAGGGTTTTGTACCACAGATGTGGAAAGCCCTGGTAGGGCTTGTCCTGTACCAGTGTGATATCCTGAGGGCCCCAAACACTCCCACAAGAAGGGTCTCAGCCTGTCCCCACTGTTGACACCCAGGTGTCTTCCAGGGTCAGTTACCAGTAGGTCTGAAAATCAGAGTGCCATCCCAGGTGCCTGTCTCTGAGATCAAAGGGTCAATGCAAGAGCAAGGGCCCTGTTAAACAGGGAGTGAAAATGCTCCCAGGGGTTCTCCAGTACTGGTCTCTCCTCTGTGAAGGTATCTCCTCCCAGTGCTATTGAGTGACCCAGCTCCATCTTCCCTTGCCTTCCTTTCCCTCTGTGTGTGTGTGTGCATGTTTGTGTGTGTGTTGGTGGGGGAAACATCACCAGGAAAATGATAAGATGCAAATCCAAGCTTTGAAGAAAGCCAGCAAAGAGAGAGAGAGGAAGATGCAAAAGGAAATGGAGCTTTTGAGAGCTAAAAGGGAACTGGAAGCCCTGAAAAATAAGCACCAGAAACTCTGCAACAAAGTGCAGAAGTATTCTATCTTCAACAAATACCTGGAGGGTGTGGTGAAGATCTCACAGGTGAGTTTGGACATGAGAGAGACAGGTCATGGCCTCGAGGAGGGCTTTACATGGGTGTTAAACCTAGAGGAGATAAGGCAAGTCCTGGGAAATCATAACACTTGGTCAAACTCAGAGACCTCAGACAGGATGGGAAGAGATTCCCTGCAACCAAGGTGAGACAAGAGGACCAGAGTTAGGGGACCAGAACAAGAAAAGGAGGTGAATGCTTGAGAAAACCAAAGGAAAACTGTTAGAAGGGGGAAAAGCACAAGACTGAGGGGAATGGGTACCCCTTTCTTTCACTGTTTCATGTCATATTGATGGTTTGGGAGAATTGAAAAGCTGCCCAGGAATGGGAACCCAGGTAGTTGTCAAAAAAGCTGTGCCCTCTCTCAAGGATGCCTGGGCATCACTCCATGCATTGCTTATACTCCCACAGTCCCAGCTGTACTCCTCCCATGTCTAGGTGACTTGGCGCTGGCAGTTGCAGTTGTGCTTTGTGTTTCATCAGAGCACTGCTTACCTGGGGAAGAGCTGCAATATCTCCCCTTGCTTATGGCAGTGACAGCTCTGGGACTGGCACAGTGGGATGTCATCATACAGGGAATGTGGTGATGCTCACAAACCAACTGGGGCAATAGTCTTGTCAAGAAGGGAAGATCTTTCAGCTGGGGGAGGTATTGCCCCTGGTCAGGACAGGGGACAAACAGCACAAGACTTGCAATCGTGATGAAGGGAGAGTAAGGGGATTACTAACACCAGGAACCCTGTGATGCAGTTTGAGGAGATCCAGGAAGTCATTTGGCGCTACAAGACACTGGTGAGGATGCATAAGGACCTGCTCCAGTCACAACAGGGGCACAAGGAAATGTCTGAGCAAGCCAAGGTTCTCCTGGACCAGTACATGGTAGAGAAAGAAGCTGAGATCCTGCAGTACCAAAATGAGCTGGTGCAGCTCCAACTACGTTTTGACCAGGCTCAAAGTGACATCCTCCACTGGGTGAGGAAACGGGGGGCAGGCAGGGGAAGATCTCCAAGGCCTGGCTGCGTCAATACCAGCTGATGGCTCATCCCTAAGCCATGGGGTCATGGCAAGGGCCAGTAGCAGCTTTTTGATTGGAGAAGATGCCTAATTTCATCCCTCCAAGGGTCTGTAGAATGAAGAATGACAGACCAGGTCTGGAGCAGGTTACATCAGGGGTTAAAACAAGGCCCTCACAAAGCCATCATGATCTTTCACTTCTTGCTTGAACTCATAGTCAAAAGAGATCAGTTAACCAGGCTTTGGGGAGGTTTGCCCTGGCACAAAACCCAAGCATTCTCCACCACGTGCCCGTTGGGTTTGTCTAGCCCACTCATACTCATATTCATTCACCATTCCTTGCAACATCATCCCTGTAATGGGGTTTCAGTGTGGCATGTCTCGTGGTCTCTACTGTTCATGGCTTAGGCCTCAGAGTGAAGTTGGTTTTGCTGATGTTTATTATTGGTTTTCATCCTTTGCACAGCATCTGCCCACCAGGGCTCACCCCTTCTCCTCCCTCCTTACCAGTCCAAAAGTGACCAGACTGGTGGTAAACTGGGCTGTAAAGAGGCGCTTCAGTGTGTAGCCAGTGCTCAGTGCACAGAAATGCCCTCAGCTCTGCTGGCCTCTGCTCCCTTTGCATCACTCTGAGGGGGCCTTGCCACATTCCCCTGTTGGATACTCCAGGCTCCAGGAGTTGGGTCCCATCAGGCAAAGCTGGAAAGCACCTGGTCTGGGAAGGTGGCAGTGGGATGTGCTGCTCCTAGGGTATCAGCTAGACCTGCTGAGGGGAGTGCAAATGGGGCCTGCAGTAAGGACTGCAGGACCTGGCAGAGAGATGGGGAGGTTCCTGGGACGAGGAGCAGCTGTGGTGGTTCCTGGATCTGCTTCCACCACATCAAGCTGAACCATCTCCAGCACAGCCCTGGGCAAGGACAGGTTCTTCCTAGCAAAACAGATGAGTGTGGAAGTTAGGGTCTCCAAGCCAGGGTCTCCAGTGCTGAAGCAGCATCTTTGCTGGGGCGTGTCTCCATGCTGCATGTTTCCTCTCCTCTCAGGAGACTCACTGGGCCAACATCCAGAACACGACTGCCAAGAAAACCCTGAAGCTGGGGACCATCAAGATGGCCATCCTCAACCTCTTCCAGCATGCAAGCATGCAGCTGAAAGCAAACGTGAACGTGCCAGTGGATGACAGCCCCAGACAGCTGAGCATGGTAGAGACAAGCCAGACCCCTTCTCCCTGCCTAGAAAGAGGAGTAGTAGTGACTCTCCGCTGCTCAAAAGGAGGGGAGAACCCAGAGAAATCACTGTGCCCAACAGACACCTTCCTTTTCACCTGGGCTCTCTCTTGGGCACGGGGTATGGCCGGAGGACACCAAGCAAATCTGTGTTGTCCGAGGACGGGGAGCAGCGTGTGGGTCCCTGTGGAGGCAGGAGTGGGAGCCAGGCAGGCTGGGGCAGGGGATGCAGGGAATGCAGATCAACCCATGGCTAAGGTTTGGTTTCATTCACTCTTTTCCTGAATTCAGACTCACCCACAAAAACCCATTCTGGTGGTATAGGTCCAGCAAGGCAAATGCCTTATCCTTCTGCTTAGTTTGGTTGGTGAAATTTTCCCTCCAAAAGGGCCAACAAGCTCCCCTCTGCCTCCTGTTCCCATCCCTGCTCTGAGCTCTGCCATCCCTCTTCCCCACCCTAGACTGAGCAGTTCATCCAAGACCTCACAGACATCGCTATGGAGGTGAAATGGAAGGACAGGCAGAACCACCAGTGAGTAGCTATACCTACGGAGCTATAAGGGAGATGCCAACATGACCTGCTCTGCCAGCAAAGGCTCAACAGGGTAAGAAGGGAAAGAGGAGGACAGAGGGCCCTACAGATATTGTAGGCTCCACCATAGGTTGCACCAGTGAAGTTTCATAACTTTCTGACTCTTCTGTCCTGCACAGTTGCTGACACCTTTTATGCTATTAAATAATAACCATATATTTTAAGGTGTGTCTTCATTTCCTGAGAGGATTGAAAACATCAGAGCGGCTCCATCCCACAGCTTCACCCCAGGTGCCATTGGAGTGATTTCTCTGGTAGATGGGATTCTGGTTGCAGGAGACAGTGTCCCAGCAAAGCGTGCAAGATGGGGAGAGCATGCTGGGACAGGAATATAGTCTCAAATAAAGATTAGTATTAGTGTTCACATTTGGATGTCCCACTCAGCCTAAGCTCTGAGATATTTGAGAGGGATGTCACAATGGGATGGGGGGACTGTGCTTCAGGAGAGCTTCAGAGATTTTCCACCATCACACTCAGCACATCCCTGGTGGATTTCTCTGCACAGCCATGTGCTACACACTAAAGCTCACCGTCTCCCTCAAGCTGTTAGGGAAAGTGTGGAGAATGGATATAGGTAAAGGATGAAACAGCCAAAGCTATTGCACCAAGCATTTAGCTGTTCATCGTAAGTGCTAACATGATAAATACAAAACAAGAGAACTAAAAATGGCTCTGGAGACACACTGTGGAGTTCAGGCCAGGCTCAGAGTCTTTTGGGGAGTACCTTTTAATGGACCAAGGACCCAATGACATAAGATTACAGATTTTGAGGGACCATTGATCACATGCTCTTGCTCCCTTTTCTCCAGTAGTTACTCCTGTCCTGAACCAGTGGATTCAGCTAATGCATCCTCCAGAAAAGTCTGAGTCCAGCTGGTCTATGTTTATAATGTCTGGGGGTTGCTCAGGCACCTGACCTCTTCCTTCAAGAGTGAGGAAGGCACAGATTAACCCCCTCCCTTCTGCAAATCTGTGCTTTCATGAGCAACAAGGAAAACAATTGCATCCTAGAGCTGGTGCTGGTTTCTTGTTTGAAAGGCAGGGGAAAGATGAGTTCAGGATGGGAACATTTGGTGCAGAGTCTGAACAGAAGATGTTCCCTCTATGACTTTGCTGTTGCTACCTCTGCAAGCTTGAATTCATAGGAATAAACCTAACTAGAAGCACAGTACCTTAGGTGAGGTCTCAGCAAGAATTCATCCAGGAAACCCAATTTCCCTCAAGCCTCTGAGCAGAGACCCATGTTGGGTCATTGAAGCTTAGTGAGTTACCATCCATCATCAGAAAACGACCCTATGCAGTGTCCTCAGTGTGATGCTAGTGCAGAAAGAAACACAATAGTGAAAGCCTCCATTGCAGAAGCAAGGGCAGTAATTGCTTCTCAGCTGCTATATGTGGAAGAAGAGCTAATTTCTTTCTGAAACCTTGACATGTAAATGCAGTGTGGGCCACAACGTGCCCTGTGTTCTTCTGAATAGTTCCCCAGAGCAGTGGGAGGTGAGTGGCAGTTTGCATTTCAGCTAGGGTGGAAAAGTAAAAACTGTTGCAACTTTATGCAGCCACCATGTGCCTACACTTTAATGATTATATTATGTTCATTCTGTAAAGCAGGGATAATAACTGTCAGGGAGGGGCAAGAGTGGGATGCTTCTCAAGGGAAGGAGCTAAGGTGGCAGCAAAGGGGGCAGGAGGATATCCTCACCAACAGGATGCAGCCCCATGGTTTGTGAGCAAGAGCAGAGATTCATGGCTGTGTCCAGTGATTCCCATGCTAGTCTGCGGTGATGAGGCAGGTCCAAGGTGGAGCCAGAAAGTCAAGTCAGCAAGGCAAGGTGAGAATCAGCCAGGTACAAGGCTGGCCACAGGCTTACCTGCAAGGCAAGGACCAAGGGCAAGGATCTAAGCATAAATGCAGGTCCCAAGCAAAGCAGAGGAAGCTCCACACAGCTCCTCCTCATGCCCTATCTGTTTTTCCAGCAGTCTGATCCCAGGTTACATGGCTGTCCCACATCAGGGCTGGCCTTGAGCACAGGCAACCAGACCCCTGACAGGTGGGGAAGGGGTCTCAGAGCCTGTGGGTGCACTGAGAGCCCTCCTTGCAGTGAGCTGGGAGCCCCAGGGTGCTGACATTTGCCAAAGGCCCTATTGCGTCCTGTGGCAGGAGCCCAGATTTATGTCCTATTGAAGTCACAATGAAACCAAGTACTGTGGTCTGGGCTCTGCTCTGCTTGGTGAGTAAGTACACAGTCTCTGCTCCCAGGACCGCAGGGTGCGAGGAAGAAAGAGGTGCCCGGTCTGGGAGCAGAAAATCTGTAAAGGAGCCCAGGTCAACCAGGGGGTGAATGACAGAGTTGGGAAGAGGTTGGTTTCTTACCCATTGGCAAGGAGGGGTATTTAGTTGCCACATCAACAGAGCAGACCATGGCTTAAGGACAGGAGCTGGGGGTTGTGGGGGGATGCTCAGGGGGATAAGAGGGATGAAGAAGAGATGGGACCTTTGGTAAAGTCCCTACATGTGGTCTCTGGGTCTGCAGTGATTCCTTGCATAGGAGGAACTTCCCACCAGTCCCAAAAGGCATTCTCTTCCTGCTGCCATGCCTGGCCCTCCTTCCCCAGCAAGCAGGCACGTTCAGCCTGGCTGTGCTCTCCACCATGGCTGGGACCACAGAGGTGGCCTTGAGAGGCAGGGGGTGCAGAGCACTTCAGGCCAATGAAAATTGATTTCTCAATGGGAAGCAAATATATTTCTTTTTGCTTGCATGGAGTGATCCAGTGCTCAACTCCAGGACTGGGCCTTATGAAGAGCATGTCACCTCCTCAGAGAGAGCAGCTCTTGTGTGCCAGGGCTGGAAATGAGAGCCTTCGTCCCACAGTCCGCAGCATCCTTGGATGCTGGCCTTCCTTGCTCTTCTGTGAGACCAAATACACAGCAGCAGAAGAGAGAGAAAAAAGCAAGCAGGAGAGAGTGAACCTTGCTGGGGCCCTCAGGGGTCCCAGAGGTTGGTAAATGTCTTGTAGAGGCACTGGTGATGATACCAAGAGCTGCTGCCTGCACTGAAAAAGTCAACTCATGACTCATCCGAGCAGAGACGATGTTGCGCATTTGTGCCCTTGCATCTCGTCTCGGCAGCGACATATCCGAAGGGACCAGGAGCATTTACACCCATCCTGAGAGCTGACTCAGCTGCCCCCTCTCCTTCCACCCACGGCCACTCCCTCACCCACTTTGATGCATCTCATGGGTGGCAGCTGACAGGAGCTAATGGGAGCTAATGGGAGAGGAACAGCTCTGCCCAGCCACTGAGGAAGACAGGGGGCTGCAGCTCTGAGCCTGCCACTCTGCCAGTGATGGTCTGAGGGCATGGCTGCCTCCAGGCTGGGCTTATGGAGAGGACAGACTGATGGGCCAGGTTTCCTGAAGTCTTTGGACACTGAGTGCCGGCCAGGTCAGAGACTTGTCTCTTATCTGGATGCCTGAGCTGAGCTCTTCTGAGGAACCTTCAGCATGGGGCAGAAAGGCAACAAGACACATTGGTCCAACCAGGCACTTTCAATGCATTTTCTTCCTTTCATTCAGCAGACTGGGCCTGGCAGTGTCCATCCGTCAGCCAGTACATCATACTCAGCATGTCCCTTACAGCTCTACTTGAAGGCCAAGCTGAAGACCTGTGCTCCTGACTAGTCCTGATGTCCTGTCTGCTCCTTCTCAGCCCCAGCAGCCCTCACCACCCCAAACATAAAGCCGCAGCATGTGTGGATGCTGCTCTGCAGCATCATTTCCTGGAACTGCTTGGTTCTGTGGCCCCATCCATGCCCCCACATAGTGAAACGCCTAGTTTTAGAAAGTCAGAGACCAGCAATTGAAACTTGAGGGCAGATTTTGCCTTTTCTTATGTGCCATTCATCCCACACCAGGAGAGCAAAGATAGCAGATCCCCCACAATACAAAGCCTTTACCCAGGCATGAGTAAGCCATGCTCAACTCCCAGATTGCTGGGAGGTGTTGAACGTTTCTTCCTCCATAGAGCTGGACAGGTGGCATTGCCCCTCAGATGCAGCACTGTGACCTTCTGACCAGCTGAGCAAGCTCTTGAAAAGAGGCAATGATGTCAGGCTGTCTACCACAGAGATTGCAGAGAAGCTAGTGGAGGGAGAAACCGGGAGCCCAGGGGTCTCTGTCTGTGGGCATATCAGGGGAAGGGAGTTATCCCCAGAGATCTGCCAGATGTCTTTGTCATGAGCAGGGTGAGGGGACAAAGCTGTGTTTAACACCAGCCTGGATTAGACCCAGCCAAGCTGCTGGAAGGACAGAGCAGGGTGACACAGAAGTGTCACACCTTCTCCAGGTGAGAAGGCATGACAAGAAGGTATTTCCCTGACTACTCCAGAGATTTGATTCCTGTCTGAGCCATGTCTAGTGGTATTCATAGCCAGCAGCACACTCAGAGAGATGTGACCACCACAACAGCACTTTTTGACTTTCCAGCCCAAATAATTCAGTGTCCTTGTACAGATGAGTCTACTAGAGAGGCTCTGGCCAGCCTGTGGAGTACAGGTTGAGCCCTGGATGGCTACAAGATGTCTAAATAACCCAAGTTCCTTACCTCTCCTTACACAACTTGGAGCCCCTAAAGATGCCTCTTCAAGAAGACTTGGCAAGAGATGGTGCCCATGGAGTAAAGAGGATAAGGTGGTACCCCAGGTGTGCACTGACACTGTCATGATTGGGGTGAAGGTCAGGCTTGCCTGGAAGGGGAACCAGGGGCTATAGGGGTGTGGGTGACAGACACTGGCTGCTCCAACCTATGAAACTCATTTCATCCTTCCTCTTCCCTTTCCCTGGGATGCTGGAAAGGAAGGAAAACTTCTTATCTAGCTAAAGCAAAGCCAGCCAAGGCATCCCCAGCCTACAAGAAAGACAAGCTCTGCTCTCATCACTTGTGAGATGCCAGAAGATGCCAAGCTGGAGCTGTCCTGGTCCTGGAGTCCTGCTCCAGAGAGGTGATTATCAGGGTTGCCAGAGTTTCCTGGACCATCAACCATACTCCCCTTCTCCTGCCTACTGGAGCCATCCTGCTGGCTCAGGGACCTCAGCAGCAGCAGAAGAGATGGCAGGACCCACTGCCTGAGTACAGCGTGCTGAGCATCACAAAGATGCCGTTCAAACCAGCTCTGTTCGCTTCCTTGGGCAAAGTGAAACCAATGTGACTCATGATGCTATGAGATATGGAAGCAGAGACTAAAATTACCTAATTAGGTATCAGGGTTTCAGTTCTGTGACGCGGTGTATAAAAATGTTTTTTGTGTTAATAGACTGACTTCTCCTTGGGGAATTGCAAGGTTTGGATTTGTTTGCATTATGTTTTTTGGGTTTGGGTGGGGGTTTTTGTAAGATTTCTTTCTCTTGGCACAGAGAAGAGGTGATTAAAGTATTGGCTAAATCTGCAGTCTGTTTTGCTTCTCTTTTATGGAAAATCCCCAGCACATTGAGATGTTGTTATTGGTTTAATCTGGACTCTTGTCAACATTTTCTCTGGAGCAGCCTGCTATTCCATCAGTGTGGGCCTGAGCTAGGAATGCCGGTACTCACTGCTGCGCTCTCTGCTCTGCAGAGCTGCTCTGCCCCAGCACCGATGGTGGGATTCCCACTGGAGGGGTCTGTGCCCCAGAATGGCCAGATGTAGAGGGACCACCGTGCAGTCTGAGTGACATGGACATGCTCTGACACAGAGCATAGCTGTACGGAAAGACACTGTCAGCTCCAAATCCCTTAGGATGCTCTCACCTCGACACCTGATGCCTCCCCTCTTAGGCACTCTGCAAGGAGGCACGGGAACAGCCCTGTGCTAGCACTGACCACCGTCTTCAGCAGTGACTTCAGAAGACACTGCTGGCTTGTTAACCCCATGATTAGCGCTTATGTGGGACTTGGCACGCCAAGCACCATCGACTGCCAGATGGCAAAGACATGGAAGCCATTACACCCGAATCAGAGCACTGGTTTTGTACATGCAGTTTCCAGCCACCTGATCCAAGAGAGGATGCGGGTGCCAGAGCTGTCTGGTCCCCTCTCAGCTGTTGCTGGCATAAAAGCACGTTGCATCTGTGAATGACTGCAAGGTTCTGTGGTCCTACACACCTATCAAGATCCAGGGAAGCACTGACTCTGTTCTGCCTCTCTGCTCCTCCTGAGAGCACCTGGGGGCCAAGAGAAGAGGTAGGTCAGCCAGACCTCCTTCAGTGCTCCATTAAGCAAAGTGCCACATATAGAAGACATTTGATGTTCCACAACCCCTCTATAAACGCTACCATTGAGGCTTGGTGAGGACAGAAGGCTGTGGTCAGTGAACAAATATATCAAAAGTATTCAGGGCTCTGAGAACTAAAGGTTATTAACCCAGGGAGGCAGTTTCTTGCCTTTCCAAAGATTTTTCAGCTCCTCCCAAAAGTGAAATGTTAGATCAAGAGACAGAAATGGAAGGGTTGGATATCTTGCTGCAGCTGCTCTGTACTCCTGCAATACCAGGGAACTCCAAAGTTCATCCTGACTTTTTAGGATCTTGTTTCTGTTCCACTTCAACCACTGTGCTGTGACACAGCCTGAGACATCTCTCTGCACAGGTCCCAGGCAGGGAAAATACCTACGAACCAAGCTTCCAACAGACATTTATTTGTTTGGGTTGAAATCAATGCACATGAAACAGTATCGCTCCCGTGTGCTGCACACCTTTGGCATCAGTTAAAATACAGGCCAAATAGTATCATATGACCAGGACAGCAGCCTGTCTCCTTCTCCATGACCAGCCACACAAACACAGCCAGCAAACACAGAACAAAACAGGCCAGGACCTTGCCCATCTCCCCCCCGGCCGTCCTCCCTGCCTGCCCAAGCACTGCTCAGCAGCTGAAGTCTGGGTCTTAGGGTCTTGTGGGGTGGAGGTAGGGATGAATTAGGGGAGCAAGTTTTGAATCAAGGGCTATTCCTTGCCTTTGGCTCCCTCTTGGTCCAAACAAACTGGCTCAGTTACTTTCCCTTCGCAAGAAGACCCTGGGGAAGGCAAGGACAGTGAGGGAGGCCTTCTAGGTCTTGAGACTTTGGTCTGTGTGGATCAAAGCAAACACCAGCATTGCACCATGTGTATGACTGCAGAGTGACCAAGCAAAGCAGCCACCAGACAGTTTCTGGAAGAGCAGGGAGTGGCCCAATCTGTCCCATCCGCTCCAGGATGTATGCTACCAATGATGGCCTGTCACCCCTGCTTGGACAACAGCCCCAACTGTGTGCTGCATTTCACTCCATTACACAGGGTTGGTGAAGCAGAGAGGAGCTCTCTGTGACTTAATTTGCCCCTGTGATCTACAGGGTGCTTTCTCCAGCCCACACTGAAGCCTCCCCAAAGCCAGGACAGTACCAGGAACTCACAGGTGGTGTTTGTAGGATGCTGTATGTCATTAACAATAAGCAGCACAAAATGTAATCAGGCTGCAGACTGAGACCACTGATGTCAACTCAGAGGTGACATGAACCAAAGCAGGGTCAAGTTTGCTAGAGATGACCAGGTGCCATGTCAGCCCATTTGCACCTTGCACCCTGGGCTGTGAGTATTCAGAGGGACTGGTTTAGTTTGTGGACTTTTCTGGCTGCTGTAAGATCCATAGAGGGAGGAGATTGTTCAGGAAGGACAAGTGAGTGGGAACCCCCTTGCAAAGGTTAGAGAACAGGTTCCCACACACTGGGTTTTCTGGGAGTGCTGATAAACAAATGCAGGAGGAACTTGGACCTGCTTATGGCATTGCACTAGGAAGGATCCTACCTGCGTTGCGTATTATAAGGATGAATGTGCTATAAGGTGCCATGAAAAGAGCCAGATGGCTTGTGACCATCTCACTCGCATGGGCGTGCCAGACAGTGACCCATGCAGAAACATGCAAGACCCTGCAGCAAGATGAAGCAGGACTGAGCTGGAGGAATCATCATTTTGGCCAGAGGGCAACCAGAGCTCTTGGGCAGCCACCCAAATGGGACGCCACCCTGGGACACCCAGTAAAGCCATGGCAGCCTACAGGGCAGAAGTGCAGGGCAGGAGATTTGAGAGGCCTTCACACCCAGCAAGAAAGAGAGCCCCTGTCCTGCCACGATGGGCGTTAGCAGCTCTGGCTGTGCCACCTCAGCACAGGTGGATGCTTAGAAGGGACAACAGGAACTGAGACACTGGGTGGCCACAGGGTGCCATGAGTCTTTTGCACAGGACTTTATGTCCAGCTCATGGTGTCAAGCCCAGAGGCACTGGCTGGGGCACTGGAGGGCTGGACTGAATGCCCTTTTAGCACTGAGAGTGTTTCTCACCTGCTGTCTCCACCTTCCCCTGCCACTTTTCCAGACTCCTGTTTGGGTTTTGTTTCCTTCTGCATGTTGCTCTGTTCTGATTTTTTGATCCTTTTCTCCTTTGCTCTAATTTCTTCCTTTTTCTTGGAGCTGAAAACTGAATCCAGTAATAGTGAGGTGGAGAAAGCAACTCATCTGCCTGTAGTTCAACACACCAGATCTGTGCTCAGGTGATAACTTCAGAGGAATTAGCCCTTCATTCAGCCAGCTCTGGGGACTGCCCTTCACACTTTCCTCAGCTCTACTCAGAGCCATAGAGCACCTTGCAATAAAATCGATACAAGCACAATGAAGCCCAGACCAGAGACATTCCCCACCAAGAGTCCTCAGGAATCATCCCGTAGAGATTCACAAGGTGGTTAAAAGGCTAAGAATGAGACATCTTATGTGGCCAAAGCATGTCTTGGACAGTGAAGCACAGTGTTCTCCAAACATTAGCTCCCAGTGCTTTTTTTATTATTCTGTCCAGGTGAAGGACTGCACCAGTCCTCTTTGTCATGGACTCGCTTGCTGCTGCTGCACACACCTCTTCCAAGCTGAGCTCAGGTGGAATTCGGTGTTTGTTGATGTCATGGAGGAGACGACCATTGACATGGCACCAAGGACACATGCCATCATTCAAGCTTACACCAGCCTGCTTGGGAAGTCTCTTTGGTGGTGGTGCTGCAGTGGGAAGCATTAACAATGATGGGAAGTTGAAACTCTCCGAGGAGAGCAGGCTGTGGACTCTGGCTGGAGACCTGGGGAAGAAAGGCAAGAGATAGGAAACCATGGGTTGCACCCATGGGATCCCCTTGGTGTCTCCCTTCTCCAATGGCTAGAAAGCCAACCCTGCTTTATAGAGCGCCTAACGCCAATGAGACTAACTCTCAGGTGTCAGGCCACCTGCCACAATGGAAGTCTCCACCAATATTAAGGATGAGACATATCCTCCCGCAGAGAATACCCACTGGACCTCCATTACCATCATTTTCCTCTTGCACAGTGCTTGTCACACATGATGTCAGCTGGGACCTAGCACTCAGCTTTGGCCATACTCATCACCTACCGGGTGAAGCCCAGGCATGAAGGAAGGTGTGAGCTCAGTGGATGGGTGGTCTCACCTCCTTGCAGCTGCTCTGTGACGAGCTGTAAGGTCTGGACTGAGATTGGTGGTGCTAGAGTCCAGAATTTCACTTCAACTCTATTAAAGCACATCCTTATAGACATAACTTCATCTCAGATGTGACTTGCTTCACCTGTGTCCCCATCACACTCTGTCAGGGGTGAGCTCAGCTCACCAGCTATCACCAGTTCTGCCTTTGCTCCATCCCACACCAAGCTGTTTAGGCCTTGCTTGACTTGTCTGCACCCAACAGACACCAATTTTGGCAGCAAATGCTGTGGAGCAGTGTCATGCAGAGGCATAAGAGTAAGAATGCAGCTTGAGCCAGGCAGAGCTGGTCCAGTGGGGATCCAACCACCCAACTTTGTGAGCCTGGTCACTTCAGCCTCCTTCTGGGATGAGGTGGGGAAGTCCACACCATGCTGCACTGGCAAGAAGCACCCCTCTATGGGTCTGCCACTCCCTGAGACTTCTACAAAGTGACAATATTTGGATTGGGTTTATGTCCTGGACCACTGGCAAACGGATGGAGACTTGTCTGGTTGCCCCTCAGCAGCCAGAGGATAGTCCTGCACAACTGACACAGCCTGGCCCTTAGTAAACTTTGTTTTAAAAATAATGGGCACAAAACTTCCTGGTTGGGCATCTGTGGCTGTCAGCAGATGACAGTGATTTAACTCCAACCTGCTGAAAAGGAGCAAGCAGGAGGGTCAGCAAGAAGGTACGTGAGGACCTTCAAGGACAGAAAGGCCTCATGGCCTTTTAGGTTTTCAGAGAAGATGCTACAAGAATACAAAGGCATTGGTGGTGTAACTCCATGAGCACCAGGTGTACAGAGCACATTTGACTAACAGCTCCCTCCTGTACATGCTTACAAGGAGATGCCTAGGTGCCTGGGGCACACTACCAGCAGTGCGCTTGACCCTGATCCTCCTTGCCCTCCATCTCTCTTCCCCCTCTACCCAAATCCCTCTATCCTCTTGCCCTCCTCCCAACCACAACCACTGCTGCTTCCCTTCTCAGGAACCAGTGGGGGTCCAGCACTTTTTCCTGATGGCAGCCCCCCAAAGCAGGGCTGAAGCCTGGCAGTCCCACCTGCACACCAGGAGCTGTGCATGTCCCAGACATCAGTGCTCACCCACCCCACAAAGGCACTTGGCTATTTCAGCACACCAAGCCCCTCTTGCCCAGCCCAGCTTCCCAGGACGTGTACGCTACCATGGTCATGTCCTGTGCAGAGGAGCTGGGGGCTGGCCTACATGATGGAGCAGGTGAAGCCACAGCACTCCTTGAGCAGGGTGAGGCCCGTTTTGGTCATGTACGGTGCAGAGGTTTGCTGCCCCCTGGAAGTCATTTTCTTCTCTTTGACAGGAGCTACGGAAAGAGGAATCAGTGTCTGCCTGGTGACAAAAGCACAGGCCCATCACTACTTCTTAGGGCTGCTTTCAGGGCTAAGATGCTGACCCTCTTCAGACCCACAGCTAGGCATGAGGTCCTGCATCCAGGGGGCACATCACCATGTGTGCTACAGGCACAGAGACCCTGGGATGGAAATGCCTCCCACCACACTGGGGAGGTGTTCCTCCAGCAATGATGGAGGCACAGGGAAAAGGGTAGCTGTCAGGCCATAAAGAAAGGAGGACTGGATGGGTATAACAACTTGTGACCTTAGCTACTGGTGTGATGAAATGTAAGAAGCTGGTTGGAAAGGGTCAGATGAAGTACATCAGCCATAAAAGGACACCTACCCGTCCCCATTCCCATAGGACATGCTGGCTGGGAAAGGCCAGGAGGGAAATAGAAGCATAACATCTGTACCAATTTGGGATGTTTCCACAATGTGATCTGAAGCACCAGCATCCCCCAGTTGCCATTTCCCCACACCCTCCTCCAGCAACAGATAGTATTCACGTAAGCTAGCTCCATGCAGAGCAATAAAATCTTGGGGACAGAGTGCTTAGGAAAGGGGAGAAACTGCCAGAGAGGTTCAATGCAAGGAATAAAACTCATCAACCACCTACTTGCTTTCTGGAGGTAGCTTTTAGAAAGCTTACTTTGCAGGAACTCTGCCATTTCCTTGTCTTCTTCCCTTTCCCTGTGGCAAAGAGATTGGTTAGCACTCAGGAAAGGAGCAGCAAGGTATTCAGGACCATCTAGCAAGGCATGATACAGATCAGACAACAGACTGCACTGTCCTCAGTGCAAGGAATAAATTGTACCCCATTACCTGAGCCTCTCAAACTCCACATCATCCACCAGGAAATCCCGTGTTTCCACCAGCTTGTGTATCTGCTGTACCAGCTCCTCTTCCCTCTGCTTCTCCTCATTGGACTTCTCGTTCTCTGCAGCACAGGGAACACATTTAACACACCAACAGGGGCCATCCTGCCTGTGCCAAGGCCAAGCTTCCTCTGCTTCTGCTCAGCCCAGGAGCAGTTGTAAGAGTGGGGGTAAAAGCCAACCCAGAATAAGTACCTAGATGCAGATACAGGCTGCTAATTAAGCAACAACCTCATCCTCAATCACCCTGGCTGGGAGGAGACAGATCTGGTATCATCAAATTTCGAATTTTTAGCTTCTTTAGCAAAATTTTCATGGGGCTGAGCACTGCAAGATGCAACTGTGAGCTCTGCAGAGCAGAGGAAGAGCTCCTCAACAAGGTGACCTCTGTGGTGGAAGATGACCATGGCTCACCTGGTGTCTTCACACTGCATTGCTGAAGAGGCTGGGTACCGGGTCTCAACAAGCTCAGAAATGCCAGACCCTTCACCTAGGATGTGCTTAACCCACATTTCCCATGCCAGCACACCCAACAAGTCTCAGCTTGGCCCTGAGCTGGGTAGGGGTCAAGAGACCTCTGAGCCAGGTCTCCCATGTGGCTGGAAACCAGCCAGGGATTCAGGTGCGTAGGGGATTATCAACAATGCCCAGATGCCTTGGGAACACCTCACACCACCATTTATCCCATACGTACAGAGACTTGAAAACCAATATGATCCACTGTGTTGGTAGCCTTATTCCCTTGCTGAACACGGCCCCTGTGATCTCATCCTCTACATCTGACCTTTCAAACCACTGTCAGCCCCATTCCCAACCCAGTGACAAGGATGACCACAAGTGTCTGCCAGGCTATTTTGAATGTGTTAGCTTTGGTTGTCACCTGAGCCCCCAGACTGACCTACCTTGAGCACAGCGGGAGCCACTTGTGCCGCATATCTTTGGGCAGTGAGTTAATGAAGACCTGAAAACTCTCACATCACTGTGAAGTCATGTCCTACATAAATTGGTACATAATGGTAAGTGGGGTACATGAAGATGATAGAGATAGGGCTAAGGAGTGTTAAATATAAATTAAGAGCTACCTTAGGTAGAAACTATGACTGTCTGTGCTGAAGCTATTTAATACCATTTCTGAATTCAGCAGCCAGCTCCAAAATCAGTCCAGCACAGAGTGGATCAATCTCCAGTCTTCCTTCAGCTGAATAAAAATTCAGTGAAATTCACAATATGGAGCAAACCCTGTTTCAGCAGTTACCTAAACTATGTATTGATTTGTAGTTTAAAGTCTGCTATATATTGATCGGAGGTGCTGCTGCAGGGGTCTGTTGTAGCAGGGACTTCTCATCATGTTGTTAGAAACATCCCCAGCA
This sequence comes from Anhinga rufa, assembly GCA_013400875.1. NCBI lineage: Eukaryota > Metazoa > Chordata > Aves > Suliformes > Anhingidae > Anhinga > Anhinga rufa. Next base: position 17,770 of record VZTV01052767.1, read on the forward strand.
AACAAAGTCTTCTCCTACAATTGTGGTCTTGCACAGGGAGTGAGCTCAAGCTTCCTGGCAGAGAAAGCTGATCTGGACTGAGGTCTGGGCCACATCTCCTGGCCTTCTACCATGAAGAGTTAATGCAAAGTCACCTGGCTGTGGGCATTGTCTCTGTGGAGCAGCTCCCACCTGCCTGGTGGGAATGGGAGCACTTTAGAGTGTCATTTGGATGTGATACAAATCGGAAACATCAGGCTGTACACAAACATACCAGCTATTTGGTGTTAATTAACAATCTGCATTCCTAAGTTAGAGCATGCCAGAGTTAATATATCTGCTGTATAAACACTGCATCTTTTTTTCCAACTTGCTGATGTCAGTCCATCACAACCACAATATCTCTCCTAATTATTAAAGGCACCTTGGTCTGCTGAGATTTCAAGCCACAGGTCTGGCTGAGCTCTGAGTAAGCACTGACGTGTTTGAATCTTTATCTGAACCAAAGTTCAGTGCCCACTTTTTACGAATGATCTGCTGCTATAGTCTCACAAGACCAATGATTTGCAGGATTTTTCCAGCACAGTCTGATTTGAGCCAAGTTATAAAGAAGACAAAAAGAGCGTCCCTGATGCAAGCAGCATTTCTGCTCTCAGCTGAATCTGGGAATGCTGAAGAGGCTAGAAGTGAAAGACCAAAGCAGATGAAGAAAAGCCAGCCACATTTCTCAAGCTTCAGAAAAGGCCAAGTTTATCTCTGGTCTTGAGCCATCATTTAGGTCAAGTCTTGTTTTATGAACTAGAAGGTGTTTGAATTAAAAGCTCACATGAGTTTTGGGTCTATGTTTTGCAAGCAGCTCCCATTTTTATGGCAGAATCCTCTCCTCCCCTGTCTGAACCTCCCTCTGGATGCAGCCAGGTTCTATCTAATTGATCGAGACCTGCATATGAAGCAGCAGTTGCACTCTAACTGCATGCTGAAGATCCACAAGTACACGCAGCATAGCGAAACTATGGCGTTAGAAAGGGTCACGGTTTCTTGCCACCTTTGGCTTTGAGATAATCTTGGGTACAGAACCGATGAGCTGAGCTGCTGCTCTGGGACACAGATGTGCACAGCTGGTCCCTTGTCTGCATCCAGGCATTGCCCCCTGCTACACACTCATTGGTCTCAGTGAGTGCAGCAGCTTCAGAGAGATACTTGCAGTGGTCCAGATCTTAATGCTTGGATGAGTACAAATAGGCAGAGATCTATCCCCCATCTGTTTCTGAAAACACATCAAGTCCTTACTGGGGGCTGAATGAAGATGTCCTAGAAGCAGGCACAGCCTTATGAACAGTGATGGCCACAGCTTGTGGGGAAGCCTTTCTTGGTCATTCTCATTCAAACCCTGAGCTGTTTGGTATGTGCTTTCATTTGAATATTTTGGCTGAGGGGCTTCCTTTAGTGAACCAAGGTTTGGTCTTTTCAACATCCTGAATGATGAATTCACCTAAACCAGGGACATCACTGTGCCCCTTTGGCATGACATCCCCCTAGCACCCATCCTACTCTGGCTGCAACCAGCAATCCTTCCCTGGCAGCTGCTGTCATCTGCCCCACCACTGACACACGTTTCTGACATGGCCACAGCAAGAATTCATTGGTTTTTATGTACTTGAGGCCTTTGAAGGCATCTCCCCTTCATGGTGTGTTTTGACAATGTCCCCTGCTTGCCCTCACAGTTAATTTGGGGATCCTCCTCGGTGTATGTGGCAGGTCCCCCTGTGTCAGCATTCATTGCCACCTCACTAAGCTCCTGGCCTCCTCCTATACCAGGCCCATGCTCTTCCTCAAAGGACTCATGTTTTTAACTCCTTTTCTGTTTCCTCTGCCCTTCAGCCCAGGCCCAGACAAGGACTCCCTGGCAGTACTGCAAGCAGCAAAGCTCTCAAGAAAGATCTCAGGTCAGACCCAAGGAGCCATGTTCCTTGATGCTCAAACACTGCCTGCAGCAGCGGTGTCTCTGGGAGCATCCCGGGGTGGGAGCTGTTCAAGAGCTTCTTGTATTTCACAGAAGCCTTTCTGCTGATTGCAGTGGCAGGGCGCAGCTCTCTGAAGCTTTACAAAGCCTTACCTGGAAGGCCTATGAGTTTTTGAAGCTCCTTTTTCAGCCGGCTGATTTCTTTACAAAGCTGAATGTCATCCATCCTGCAGAGACATAAATGAAACCACTGAGGAAAAGACAGAGAGAAAAGGTTCAAAACCTCCAGAGCAACACCCAGCAAACACTGAAAGGCAATGCACTCAGTGCCTACAGCAGGGAGCACAGATTTACCTGCCTTCCCACATGAAACAGCAGTCCATTTCATCTCAGAGCTTTTGTTGGAGCTACATGGGTTGTGTCACTGGTTGTTGGCAAAGAAAAAGTTTCATCGCTCTAATGACAACAAAGCCTTATTAAAACCTGGCACTTCCACATGCAATAGCAGCTGTGTTTCTCCTTCTCCCAAAAAAATAACCCCAGCTGCCACAGCTTCAAGTACATAAAAAAGGTCTGACATTTTTATACTGCCTTTCTGCAGAATTAAAAAAAGGTAGAAAAATGGAACACAACAGAGGAGGAAAATGTGCAAACTTTGCAGGTGTCCGCTGAGAAACAAGGTCATTTCAACAGGAGAAAAGGAGCCTGCCGAAGCCGCAGGCAATGAAATCATCTCTGGCTCACACCACATGACAGCAGCGAGATACCGATGAGGATATCTCAACTCAAATGTCAACACCAGCTGCTGATGGAGCGAATGTGGGATGCACAGCCCTGTCCATGCTGGAGGCACTTTGATGATGTCTCGGAAGCACCACAGACACTCAGCCTCCTCCATGGGTGTACCAGCTCAAGTGCTGCTTGCTGCTCACTAGGGCTGGCAGAGAAGACTTAACCCAATTTATTTATTGATTTGTTTTTAAAAATTCCATGCCTATGCCCTCGCTAAATCCGTGCTTGGACAAATCTGAGAAATTATGGCATCTGGCCATGACGAGCATCAGTGCTTCTGGTCTGCCTGCCATGCTCCCCACCTTCCAACCTCTCATGCCAGCAGGTTTTAGAGACTTCCTTGCTTTGCCCTTTAGGGTTCTTTCCTCCTGCTTTCTGCCAGCAACTCTTACACACAGCGAGCAGCGACCCAAGGGCTGCGCAGCCCTGTCTGCCCTTCCAGCAGTCTCCAAGGTTGCATCAGCCTAGGGCCAGCCACATCTCCAACCAAAGGATGATGAGTCCGACCCATCTGATACTTTTGCTCCTGCTCTGAGCCCTCCCTGGGCTCCTCACACATTATCCCTCACTGGGAAAATGAGAAAAAGCCAATGCTGCTCTGATGTGGCATTCCAAGCCTCGGCACAGTACAGCCAGCCAGCAGCTAGTGAAGTGCTATTTCATTGGCATTAAGATACCCAGGAACTGAAGTCCCTGATCAGGGATTTTGGCTGTTGGGTCATTTGAAAAGAGTTTTTTAAAGCCCCTGCACCCTGTGGCAAGGCGCTGAATCTCCTGATGAGGGTTGGACTGTTGAGCTGGGATTTGGAATGCTTTCTCCAGGCTTACCTTGGCATGGCTAAGCCACTCTGGCCAGACTGTCTGGCATCTCCCCACCTCTTGTTATCTGGCCTGAAGCTAAAAGAAAGTGTCTCCATCCAAAATCCAGCCCCAGATTTTCCAGGTGTAACAGGATTCCACATCCCCAGGACCAGAAATTGCTCAGTTGGTGCATCCATGAAGCAACCCCATCATTGATACATCAGTCCTCATGCTCTCAGTACATGTCTTCCAGGAGCTTGGAGCCAGCAAAGGCACCAGAAGCCCCATGGCAGTGGGTCTGGGGTCAGGCAGCACATTCAAACAGTGCTGAGCAGCTCCACCAGCAGAAGAGGGGGTTCCAATCATCACCCTGGGGAAGATGTGGGCACTCTGACCAGAAGCATTTCCTTATGACAGTGCAACTAATCCACTGATATCTCAGGAATACCTATATCTAAGGGGTTGCTAGACCTCAGAGACCTGTGACTGCAGCCCTGGATGTTTTCGACAATAGACGTGGGCACCGAACCATGAGCAGTCTGTGCTGGGAAAATATCTGGTGGCACAAACCTCTCAGCTGGACACCAGAAGTCTCTGGTACAGGTTTTGGCCCTGCACTGCCCTGGGCACAGTGCTGCGCCTACACAGGGTGGGATGGGAAGCATTTTCCCCCATTAAACATCATGTTCAGTGACCAGTTTCATGAAGAAGCTGGTAAGCACCAATACCGCAGGGCACAGGGGTCGCACCATCTGCACTGACCCTCCAAGAGGAGCAGCATGTCCAAATGTTGACTACAGGGAATCAGCCGACCCATTTTCCACATAGCCAGAGGCACCATACATCCTCCTAAGCTCTATCAAGCACTCAGCATCCTAGCACAAGCTTCCTGAGGTTGTCCAAGCCTTCGATGCAGAAGGACTCCTTGGATGCTTTGCAGGGCACAATGGAAATCATCCAACCTGGAAGAGCACAGCTGAGGTTTCTAGTAAGCTCCATGGCCATGAGTGACAAGAAACCCTAATGCATAATCTGTTTCTACAGATAATACATGATTGACTCATGAGCTGGTGCCACCTTGAACAGATGTGCCTTTGGTTCCCTTTGAAGTGTGCGTTCCTAAAAGCCCTGTCTGCATCTCCAATAATCCTGCTGGCCTTCCACTGAGTCATGCCATCCACCCCTTCTGGGATGAGTCATATTTGCTGGAGCTACTTGAAGATGTAGTTTGTCAGTTGAGCCGACAACACCAGGAATATTAATTAGGGAAGGGAAAATAAAGAGACGGATGAAGAGGGACCCTATAAGATATTGCTGTAGAAGAACATCCCAGGTGAGGGAGAAGACTTCCTCTTGGCTCTGTCAGTTTTTGCTCTGACAGAATCTTCATTTGTTTGCATACTGCACTGAGCAGGTCCACCGATGCCGATGTCCGGGAGCTGCATGTGCAGGACAGGGAGGTCTGTTTGTCCTTTTAGTGCCTGCTCATAGTCCTGTGGTGGCTGAGCCCTGAGCTTGTACAAAGAGCACCAGTGGGGAGGTCTGCACGGGACACGTGGGCAACAGGCTGATCACTAGTGATACACTTATTAAAATTTAAAAAAAACAGTCAAATGATAACTGAAATATTATTAAAAATAAAATTGAATTTAATTCTGTAAAACAGATAATGAGAATAATAAATGGACAATAACAAAATTTTCATTTCAATAAAACTTGGAGGAATTGCAAAGAGAAGCATGCAAAAGGGTGCTGCTGGAGCTAAGATTGTTTCTACCACTGGTATAAAACTTATTGCAGCATCAGCCACAGCCATGCTAACCCTGTCTGGCCCCAGGGAGCAGATCAGAGCACTGAGTGGGTGAGGTTGCAGAGTGGAATCTCCCACAGGAGTTTCAGACCTTTCTTCTTGTCCTATAAAAGGAGCAATATTGGGGGCTTCATTGTTTTTCACAGCACAGACATCTCAGAAACATTGGAACACTTTAGTTTGACATTTCCAACATGAAGAAAACACTGATCACTATCGACTGACCAGAGAGGTCACTTCCCCGTCTGGCAGCACATCAGTGGAGATGTCTATCGCCCCGAGCCCCCAGTCCAACTGATCCTGAATATTACTTTTTTTCCCCCATTGGGAAAAACACCCTTTCAGCCTCAGCTCCCCAACCTTTTTAACCCTCTCCTGCTGAACCCGGGTCTGGGGATCCCTCTTCTCTAGCAGCGGTGCTCAGGGAAGCCCTCGGTTTTCCGTGCCTCGCAGAGCTGCTGCGCTCCGCAGAGCCGATGCTCGAGTTTCCCCCCAGTGCCTCCAAACCACTCAGACATGTAACCCCGGCATTTCCAAAATTCCAAGTGATCACTTTTGTACCCGTACCCACCCCAGTATGTGGCTTCTGTAGGTGATTTCCTTTTGTTTTCCCAATGCAAGCCAAGGAAGAAAACAAATAAAGGGATAGGAAGAAGCAAGAGGTGTGAGTTTTGACAGCACCTCTGAGATTTAGGTACCGGTTGCCATGGAAAGCATTTAACAACTATACTTTTTATGACTCCCAAAAATCCTTTTCAACAATATATTCAGGGGAGCTGTGCCTCAAATAAGCCATCACTCCAAATCTGAGCCTCTAAACCACAGTCCAGCTCACAGCTTCCCCAGACAGTGGATTTACTCAGGCATTTCCAGGCTTTGGTGATCCCTGTAGTGCAGGTACCACTGGGGACCCAGACACACTAAAAAAGCAGCATATCAAGAGCTGCAGGCCAGTAAATATGATTTTTGCCATTACCAGAAAGGATCCCAGGCTTTGTATTGACCTGATCTCAGGTCTCAGGGATCTCAGGACTGGGCTGACTACAGCAATTTCGTGGTGTTAAAAAGCTTAATCAACCCAGACTATGAATGCTAGTCAGTCTTTTTTCTCCCAGATATACCCAGGGAAAATGTTCCTTATCACCCTGAGTGCTGGTTAGTACCACTGCAACGCAGTGACTATTTGATTGCCTTAAATGTGAAAGGCCACTGGATTTTTACTCAAAAACTGCTTTGATTATTGAAACGGACCCTGGAGAAGGTCTCTCCCTCTGCACCTGGCTGCAAAGGCTGTGCTGGGAGTGGAGAGCAGGATGCAGTGTGGGGATGGGCATCAGGCACTGATGCTGGTCCAGCCCCAATGTGTCCTGATGTCTCCCAACAGCCAGGGGATGGGTGAGCAAAGGAGGAGCTGGGAGGGTGTGTAATACTGCAATGTGGAGAGAGTAAACTGTGGTTGTGTGGCTGTTCAACAGCCAGAGATCTGCATGCTGGGGCAAAGTGCTATCTCCAGAGAGCAGCAATGAGCCACCAAACCTCACGCCCCTTCCCAAGGCCAGCCCAAGAGCCATGCACGGAGGAAGAATACGGAGTATGGACCCACTGGAAAGATGGCATGCTTGTGGTTGAATATGGAAATATTTTACTGTAGTTAAACCCATGCTATAAACTCTGTTTGCGTATGTCAAATCGTCACAGCATCAGCGGCAGCTTTGTAACAGGGACCTGTTCAAGCCCTTTCCGAGAGCAAGGCCAGAGCAGTGGGAGAGTCTGCGCTTCCAGGTGGAAAACGAGGTGGAAAGCGGCCTGAACTCTGCTCATCCCCAAGGAAGATCCATGTTTGACTGGGCAGGCATAAAACACTGGGGCGACCCTGGAGGAGGCGGGTACTCACATGTATCGCAGCTCAGACTCCCTCCTCACCAGGATCTCCCTGATCCTCTCAATTTTGAAGAGCTCCCCTTCAATGTCGTCGATGGTGGCAGTTGAGTCAGCCATGGAAACAATCTCATCCTCTGCAAATGAAACGGGAGCCACATTAGCCAGCAGGAGATGTTAAACCCGTGCTGAGGACAACAGGAACCCCGCTGCAAACACCAGACCAGCATAACCACTAAGCACATGCAGTTTTAAACTCATTTTCAGGCTTCTTGCTACCCTGCTGGGTGCTGCAAGAGGAGACAGCCCAACAGGCACATGGAAAGTCACCAACATATGCAAGGACATTGAGCTGCCGGCGACTGTGTTTTGCCTTTACTTTTGCTTTGTGTGAGGCTAGCACTGGAACAGGTTGGCTCATTGCTGCGTTAGCATCAAAGCCAGTTCGACTTGCTGAGCGCAGCTCCAAACATGCATGCAATATGCATGAAAGTCTGCATGAAAGAAGACCTCAGAGGCCAGCAGGCCACCTCATCTGAGCTTGCAGTTCTTTAAGCCTGAAAAACAAGCATCATTTCATCTGCTTGTGCTGGTTTTGCAGCACATCCTGCTCACACCAATGTTGTGGGCTCTGCACTGCTGAGAAGGCCCCAGATTTCTGGGGTCTTCCCCACTGCTGAACAGCAGGAGGCCAAGGAAGCTAAAAACTACTGGAGAGGACAGGAATATCTCTCTTTTTCCAGAACCACATAAGTCTCAGGTATCTCCAGCACATGGACCGACACCCAGAGACATGAGCCTGTCCTCCAGTGTATGCCAGGACCAAATGCTGAGCCCATATAGCACAGAGGGGTCTCCCAAGGAGTTGTGGAGATGAAGCTCCCATAGCTGGTCCCTTTCCATCACAGGCTGGATGAAGATCCCCCGTCCTTCCCAACTCACTAGGGGGAAAAGCCCCCATGGTACCCAGCAGGCCGGTTAGGCTTCCTCATCCTCTGGAGTGCTGAGCATCACCTCTATAACCCACTTGGGGAAACTGAGGCAGGGAAAGGGGATGTCATTTGCTCAGGGCAAGAGGCAAGAGCCTCACAGAAAAAATGCAGGAAAAAGGGGCTGCACTTTAGAAGAGTGCAGTGGCAATCCCAGGGATGGACAGGACAAGAGCCCAGCAACCTCGATCCATTGCTCTGACCACCACTTCTGCCTCCTCCCTTTCACTGATTTACACACAGATGTCCCTCTGATGTCCCGTTGGTTTACACAAGACTGTCACACTGATCTCCACACAGATGCCATGCCGATTCATGCAGTGCCTGCGATCCTGCACGTCCCACAGCAGCTCCCAGCCCATTTTATGGGGATAACTGAGGTTTTGTTCCCAGGCCAGCTCCCACCCCCCAGCCTGGTCTTGCTCTCAGAGACACATCACTGAGCGTGTTATCAGTGCCATGCAGCAGCACGTTTATCACACACGGGTTCATCTGGCTCTCCTGTGATGTGCACACAGCTCAGGTTGGGGAGGGGGTGCTCAGCAGGTACAACAAAGCCAGGCAATGAGAAAACATTAAAAATCACAAACATCAGAGGCAAATTCTGCTTCCTTTGAATCTCCACAGGATACATCTCCCTTCCGAGACTTTGCCTGCCTGCAGCCCTGGGACTTTCCCTGTGCAGGAAGATGGGAAAGCATAGCCAAGGAGCACCAGCTCTGGGAGCAGGATTTTCTGGGCAGCCGAGGTCTGGGAACTGGAGATGTCAGAAACGTAGTAAGGGCTTGGGGAACCCAAATGGGACCCAGGCCAGTGCTGAGCATTACAGGTCAGGAAGACATTAAAGCACAAGGAAAAACACTCTGCACTTGCTGGTCCTCAACCCATTGTGTAAAACTGCTTGAGAACTCATTCTCAGATTGAGGCATGTTTCCAAGGCTGCTGGCAGAGAAGGTTTAATAGTGAAAATACAAGTGGTTTGGATTAGTGACTGGTTTGAAGTGTAGTTTTCCATTGTTTCTGGCTTAGAAACTCATGAGGACTACTTGGAGATTATCCCCCTCTTCCTCTAGCTACAAAGGCCACATTCAGCCAATGCCAGCCTGCTGAATACTCGACCATTCCCCATTCTAAGTTGTCAGGGTATTGTCAGGAGCCAGTGCCTGCTCCTGACAGACCAAGAAATACATGGGCTGGATGATGTGTGGGCTTGGATGAGCTGCCCTCCATCAGTCCTTGCTCAATGCCTCTGCTGCAAATTTGCACAGAAAGGGTTTCTCAGCCTTGTTTCTACGGGCCTGAAGGGGGTTGCTAGGGGACCGGACTGTGGTTGCTGCAGGACCAGGATGCGGTTGCTAGGGGAGCGCACTGCGGTTGCTAGGGGACTGGGATGCTGAGGCCCCTCATCCCAAGCATCCTGCTGCTCTGCCACCCCAGAGCTCCTCTTGCCCAGGATATTTTGTTGCACCTGACAGCAGGCACACAGGTAACGACACACGTGAAGGTGAAGATGGTATAGCCGGCGTGTGCTTGCACAGCACTGGCTACAGAGGCAGCCAGCCACTCCCTGAAGCTGTACTTCAGTGCAGCTCTAGACCTGTCAGGAAAAAGCCGCATTGCTCTAAGTGTTGCTTCTGTGACCAGGCTAAAATGACAAGGCTGATTATTTCACAGATGCTCCAATAAATGAAGATAGGAGATTTCATTAGCTAAAGACATATCTACTCACTCCTAGGAGCACAGGGGTGGGTCTGGAGGAGGGGGACTGTCACTCCTGGCCTGGGTGGGTGGGTGAATAACCCAGAATATCTTTGATCACCGGTGGCAGAAGTATTTTGCTGAGGTTATGAGCCAGCTGTTTCCCAGTGGGTGAGCACAAGGGCTTGAAACAAGTGTCAGAATTGCTTGTTCTCCCTTCTCATCCCAGAACCTCATTAGCAGAAGCCACCCCTGACAAGAAAGGTGAATCCTTGCCTGCGTACATGAAGGAAGGAGGTGGCAATTCTGGGTTGCTCTCCCTCATCTGCAGCAGGAGGCTGGGACGTGATTTCAGCCCATAGGCAGCTGCCCACAAGAGTGAGAAAGCTCCTGGCTCGACTGTGGGTGGGTTCCCATCAGAGACAGGGAATACAGCATAGCTGGGACCACCCTGCTCAGAAGGAGCTGCCCTCACGCACCCCTCCTCCCTGGTTACCTTTCTGTAGGACACTACCCAGCAGCCTCCCACTGCAGGTGAGGAGCTTCCTGTGAAACAGGGGCAGCAGACAGGACTACACCATGCAGCAGAACAATGGTTGCAGGACTTGAGCTGGGAGCTGCTCAGCCCTTGGCTGCGCCCTCAGGGTGGTGTGGTTGGGGTCATGGCACTCTGTGTTCCTCAGGCAAGATGAGACGAGTCCTCAGGCACACCAGGGAGCTGCTCACCAAAGCAGTAAGTCCTGGACAAGAAGCTTTAAGAGGACAGTCATATGGCTGGAGCTGCTTAATTCAGGGCACAAGCAGAGGAAGGGCAGTCGCAGGTGAGTGCTCCTGCAAAATGAAGCCCATGAACCTTGGGAGGGAGCACCTGGACAAGGGGACACAGAGCTATGCCTCTGCACCAAAACCGTCCACTAAACCCCACAAGAAACCAGTGAATCCATTCAGGTGACTAATGTGCAGCTGATAGGATGGTAAGATGAACTTGCTGATGGAGACACTTTCCATCTGCCAGTATCTGCTTAGGACTAAGAACTGAACATCGGAGTGAGGGCAGGGGCTGGAGCACGGGCGGATGAGGAGAGGCTGAGAGAAACAGGTTTGTTCAGCCCAAAGAAGAGAAGGTGAAGGGGGATCTCATGGCTGTAACCACCTACCTAATGGGAGGATGCAGAGAAGACAGACACACAGGGAGGTACATAAAGATCACACAAGAGGTGATTGTCTTCTTCTCTTGAAACATTCAAACCCTGCCTGGACATGGTCCTGTGCCCCCTGCTCTAGGTGTCCCTGCTCAAGCAGGGGGGTTGGATGAGATGATCTCCAGAGGTCCCTTCCAACCCCCACCATTTGCTGATTCTATGTGATTCTGTGATGGGCACAATTGAAACATGGGACATTCCAGTGAGGTATTAGGAAAATGTTTCTCCTCAGGTTGTTAACACACCAGAACAGAGAGTAAAAAGGTTGTGGCATCTCCATCCTTGGTCCAAAATACCTCCTGGACAAGGCTGTGAGCAACATGATTTAACTACTAAGCCTGCTTTGAGCAGCGGTTTGGACTCGGTGTCTCCAGACATCCCTCTCAATCCAAATTCCTCTCATGTAATGAGATCAGTCTGTGATGACTGATTGGGATTTGCACGGATCTTCCCTGCTAGCTCAGGACATGCTTTCTGAGGGCAGATATGGGGTGATTCTGAGCTCCTGAACCCCAGCAGCTACAAGCATGGGCCAGATCACAGCCTTCCTGAGACAGTGGTGAGACCAAAGGGCACTGTGCACCCACGAACCTGTGCGATGGCAGCAACACCATACAGCAGTCACAAATGGCAAGTACACTCGGAGTTCACTAGGGTTTAAAACCTGGCACGTCCTGCAGGCAGACAGCTGGGCAAAGACCTCGCTGGAAATGGTTTTGCCAAAGCTGAGAATGCGTTTCTTACACCCTGCCTAAGTGCCCAGCACCAGGAAGGGCCTAAGGCAGGGATGGTTATTAAAGCTGTGACCAAGCTTACAGTCCTGAGTCTCCCTTCGGGGATGGAGAGGGATGATGCCCATGTGCGGCCACATTGCCATGGGGTCCCTTTGCTCCCCCAGCTGAGCACAGGACAGCGGGGCCAGACACAGAAATCCACCCTGCGCTGTCCAAGTAAAAGAACCCTCAACTGACACCATTTCAACCCAGCAAACCAAGGAAGGGGAGAAAGCTTCGATTTAAACTTGGAGATGCTCTAATCATCACACATGGCCCAGGGGAAACAAGTATCGTTAATAAGGAGTATAATAGCCAGAGACTTCCACTCCATATGGCTTTGGTGAAAACATTTAGACAGCCAGCAGCAAGCCTGAGATGAGTCACAGCAGCAACCAGCGCAGGCTTGAGTTTCAAGTGATTTACTTCATTATTAAATTTGGGCAATTGATTGACAACCCCCTGGGGAGGGGGTCAGAGCTCTTTACTTGAGCTCCATCCCAAGAGGGCTTTAACTCAGCCATGTGCTTTTCTCTGCCATGGAAAGCAGCACGGGCAGGGGGCATTCAGCCTGTCAAAATCAGCCCTTGCTCCACAGGCTCGATAACGAGAGCGATGGTAACCCGCTGCCCGGCTCCGGGGCAGCCTCGTCAGAGGCAGTGAGGTCCCTGTCACCCACTGCCTGGCAGGAGGGACACGAGCCTCCAGGACTGCCAATGCAGGGTTGAGCACGCTGGTCCCAGAGGACAGCATCATACTCCGATGGGAGAGATCACAGCTACAGGCAGCCTGCAAACCACAGCACCATGCCAGTGCCCCAGCTGCCCCCTCTAGTAAAACCAGGGAGAAACGTGCAGCCATGGCCCATTGCAGCCATGGGGGGATCTCTCTGGCTGTGTTTGTGCAGCCTTTGGCACAGTCAGCACCACTGGGGCCACGTTAGCCATAAAAAAAGACCAGAGTTCATGGGTGAGGTACCCTGGAATGACTTAGAGGGGGTATCACCAGGGGCGCAGCCCCTCTGCAACACCCCACTGCTGTGTGCACACTCCCCAGGTCACCTCCTGAGCACAAGCAGGGGAGGAGGCTGAGTGTGCTCAGTGCTTCACAGGGTTACTCTGAGGTTTCCTGGGATGGTAGCAATCAGCAGAGCAGCATTCACAAAACAGACACCAACTGTTGCCATATTCTCGCCCAGCCTGAGGGTCCCCCATGGGCTGGGAGTTCATAGAACTGCACTGAACCAGCAAACGTCACAACCACCACAGCCCTGCTCGCAGGCATCCGTGGAGGGATGCCCGGGCCGTACCCAGAACCCTGAGTCTCACAAGTGTTTGACCCTTCCCTGGAGCACCCTGATGTCACCCGACTGCTGGGAGCAGAGGATCCAGGTGATGGAAGCGCTCAGACCCGCCAAGGGCAGGGTCTCCACATAGACACTCTTCCCAGGCAGGGGAGGTGTCGGGGGGAGGGTACATATTGCCGTGCTAAAAGGCACAAAGGAGAAGGACTAAAACTTCAGGCAGCTCACCAAGGAGGTGAGCAGCTTCACGGGCAGCACCCCCACACAGTAGTGCCAAGCAGGATGCTGGAGTTTGCTCCATCCCTCCTTCCCTGCCTTTCCAGCTGCCTGGGTGCAAGGGGCTGAGGGGGAGCAGAAGGGGATGGGGAAGGGGAGAGGCCGGAGGGATGTCATGGCAGAGGGACTGCAGGAGCCTCCGCTCCCCAGGATGTTGCCCACAGCCCAGCATTGGGCTCCTTCCTCCCACTCCCACCCCACGGCTGGGGACTCTGCCCCGGACAATCCCCCTGGTTGGCGTCCCCCCGCTCCACCCACCCCGTTTCATACTGGAGGAACTGGCCAGAGAGGGGAAAAGGCAGTGAAGGACAGGGTGGGCACCCCAGCCTCCTGGTCACAGCCGTGCCCACAGCTGGGCACGGCAGCACAGCGGCTCTGTGTCTCTCCGGGCAGCATCAGCCGGATGGCGGGCTGCATCCCTCCTGCCACCGGGTCGTTCCCTCCAGCCATCCCTCCTTCCCTCCAGCCTGCCTCCCCTCCAGCCATCGCTCCTTCCCTCCAGCCTGCCTCCCCTCCAGCCATCCCTCCTTCCCTCCAGCCTGCCTCCCCTCCAGCCATCCCTCCTCCCATTCAGTCCCTTCTCTCCGTCCTTCCTCTCCTCTATCCATCCCTTCCCTCCTTCCATTCACTCCTCTCCCCCATGCAGCCCTTCCCTCCCTCCATCCCCCCTCCGCTCATC
>VZTV01052769.1:0-38016 GCA_013400875.1 Anhinga rufa
TACAGAGTGAAGTCTGACAGCTTTTATTTTTTCTTCCAAGTACAACTCTGTTTTCTTACATTTACAAAAAAAAATAATGAAGTCTTGCTTACAAATGTATTTCATCTTTTTCTACATGTGAATGATTTTGGAAAGAAAAGTCCAAGGAGACTAAGGCATCCTCCAGCACAGAGCTCAGTGAAGCAGCTGCAACGCTATTACTCACTGTCCTGCTGGTGGTGAAAACAATGCCACAGCTATGCCTCGGTGGGCAACAAAGAAGTTCATTCTTCAACTGTTATTCAATTCTTTGCATCTTGGCTGAGTCTGCAAACTCAGAAAGCAGGAGACGAGTTAATGTTCACCAAGACAGCTGAAACGTAACATCGATAGGTGCCCTGTTTAAGAACTGGACTGAGGGCTCCTCAAATTTGTCTCTCAATGCACAGCATGGTCATTTTTAAAGAGAGACGAAAACAGAAGAGCAGGGTAGGAACTGAGCAGACAGAGTGCTTCTCCAAGTGCCAGCAATTTCTGACTCATGGACCACTCCACAGAAATCTAAGGATTTTTCTTCCCTAGTCATCCTGTCATCATAAACAGATTTTTTTCATTAAGAAATATGCCCAGTTCAGACATTTTGCTGCTCCGATCCAAAACCCTTACCCAAGTTCCCAGTTCCTAATCTCTTCTCCCTGCACTGTTTTTCCTTTTATTGTCCACCCATCACTGGATTTCTCAGAAACTGTAGACTCCCTGTTTAATGTCTCTCTTACAATGACAAATGAAGAAATAATTTATTCCCATTCCCTATTTATAAGCCACCCAGAAGCAAGGTCAAAGCAGCTCCCCAGACATCTGCTCACGCTGAATGTGGTGCAAACGCAGCAGCAATGCTGCCTGATAAACCACAGCACTGATCTTCTAAAGTTCCCTTGCTCCAGTCTCCCCATGCCCAGAAAGACAGAAGAGGTCTCAAAATCATTTTTGCTTACTAGCACAGAGACACTTACGTATATGGATTTTGTATGATGTACTGCAAAACACAAACTCTCTAGAGTTTGGAAGGGAGATAGGAAAAAGCCAAGACACCAAACATGAGATGGAGAGCTCTATGACATCCCCTTCTGACTTGGGGTAGCAGAGAGAAGCTGCCACTTCCCAATGGAGAGCACCCAGACCTACCAAATCACTTAAACCTGTGGCTGAGAGATCATCACTGAGGCATACAGGGTGGTGAATGAAAACTAATTAGTTGTCCCACCCAGGAACCACATTGATACCCAAGCTCAATTCTTTCTTAAGTTATTAAGTGACAACAGGGAATTACTTTTACACGAGAGGCTAAAAATGAGTCCATGAAGGGTCTACTCTGTGCTCACCACAGGTACAAGTGCCATGCTGGAGCACAGCTTTTCTCGTCCTCTTACACTGTATAGACAAACCTGTACAGTTGCAGCTATGCTTTCTTTCATAGACAAAGCTACAACTAACCCTGCAGTTCCTCTCATGCTTTTGGGAGATTAGGAGAGGTCACATTGTTTAAGTAGCTCCATGTAAGAGGACATCTTCCATAATACCGGTGAGTTCCCATCTTGCCTGTAACCAGGATGGGATGGGAGAGGGGAGAGAGGGGCTCTTCTGAATTTCACCCCTTCCAGACAGTTCAAGCAGAGGAAAGTGCTACTCTCAGGTGCACAGAAACTGGCACATCCCAGGCGTTTGTCCATGCTGACCAAAGGTGCTTGAGCTTTTGATACCAGAGTGAATGTCACAGCTACGTACCAGATGACGCAGCAGTACGACCAGATTACTTTCAGGTTCGAGAGACCTAATTCTCTTATCTTTCCTCAGTCAGACATAAAGGGCTATTGTTTCTCCCATCTGTTCTCTACTTTCAGCAAGCAAAGGCTGAAGGACAGCAAAAGCCGCATGTTGAGGAAGATGATATAAAAAGGCTAAGCTCATCGCTAATCACCGGTTAAGAACTGAGATACAAGTGCCTAGACTTGTTATACTGTCATTTCTCTTTGCAGTCTACTTAGTAGGTAACTCCCAATTTATCAGCAGTCTGTTTAGACTGTCTTGTACGCTCCAGTCTTCATCTAGTAAGTAGCCATCCAAGCCACATTCTGCCAATTCTCACAATTTGCTTATGTCGCCCACTCTTCTTACATAGGCAGCTGCTAAATCCTCAGTGTCAGCTCAACTGAAAATTACAAACCCCTTCCAGATAGCACTGCAGGTCACTAATAATTATTCTTTGACTGCAAGAGCAGACTTATAAAGGAGGAATTGAAAATAATTCGATGTTTTGTCATTCAAGTTTATTCTCACATTTCTGTGGCAACCCTTCTTCAATTTACTTAAAGTATATGGTAATTTTTAACTACAGGTTTGGACAACAAAAAAGCAGGATGAATCATTCTGGATATTTAAAGCCTACAATCAGACAGCTTGAGTCTCCTTGTATTTTGCTACAGTTCTCAAGCCAGAGTTTTATTTTCTACTTATCAGCAGGAACACTTTTATAGGGAGCACTAATTCATTTAAACATGCAAAACACTTGAAGGTTTGGGACTTTCTTATACTCTACAAAGCTTTAAAGGTCCTTGTTCTTCACTCTACATTGAATTTGCTTTCTTTTTAACTGCATGCCCAGAATTAGAGGGCATTAGAGCTAAACTGGGAAGCTAGCACATGTGTATAAATATATCATGTAAAAATAATACTGGGCAGATGCATAGGAAACACCCTGCAGCACGTATTACCCTTGTTTTCCTCATCACTGCATGGGCAACATATGTCTACTGGTACAGTAGCGCTCTCAGGGATAAACACAGGCCATACTGTTGGAGAGAAGATGCTCTGGGCAAACTAGCCCTTTCACTTTAGCTGCTCTCCAGTAAGTCACCAGCTGAGTTGTATGTTGGAGCAACACAAAGTAACTTTTTTAATTTGTACTGCCTATAACTCACATGATGACACAGCCACAAAATATTCAGTCTGTATTAACATCCTTAGATCAAGCAAAGCTTGCTGGAGAGTTGTCTCAGGCTGGATAAAGGCATGATAGCATTCCATGTTTCCTGCTATTTGTTGGGTTGGTTGTGGTTTTTTTTTGTTGTTTGTTTTTTGTTGGTTTTTTTTTTTAAAGCATAGCTTTGAAATATATTACAGTACCAGCAATTTGCACACACACGTAATACTCCAGAGTTCTGTTAACACTCAAGTTGTTGCTTTATTATGCTACACAAAATGAGTTTCTCAAAGAATTCAAGAAATTACTGTACACACGGAAACAACAGCAATCAGGTAAGAGTCACATAAGAGCGGAATTCCAACCATGTCATCCAGTGGTCCAGTTTACAGCTACATACCTTAAAAAAATAAAAGTACACAACTCCCACAGCCTGTCAGAACAATTCATGTTGATATAACAACACTGTCATATGTCAACACTCTGGCTTTTTAGATAGCAATGATGAACAGCCTGCATTGATTCAAGTGATATAACATCAAACTGCACATCTCCAGTTTGTGAGTTCTACATCAAAATCTATCTCAAACATGAAATCCCAAATGTAGGGATTAATGATAGATCCAAAAGGATTCCCAAAGTACTGTTCCTGACCTTTACAACCGTGTTAGTGGATTCCCCTTTACTACTCCCTTACAGAACAGGTGAAATTTCTTTAGTCCTCCTTTTCTATAGCCAGAGCAGAAGAGCAGGTGATAATCCCCTCTGAATACAGTATTTAACACCTACCTGGTAGGTGACAGGTGCTACAATGCAAGAAGATTAGCACAGTGAGGTCCTTTTATAGAGAAGCAAAGTCACCATCAGCCAAGTACAACAGCAAGGATTCTGCCCAGGTTTATGAAAGCACTTACCACCTATGTGTGCACCTGCAACTTTCACACACGCATAAACATTTATGTTAAGGGCTTGTGGGGGGATATCTATCTTCCCACAAAGACAACAGATATACGCTTGGGCAAACAGGTTGCCAAGAGATGGCCCACCTCCTGGGCAGCCTCAGAGTAAGGATGCTGAATTCTCAACAGCAACATCACATAAACCTTTTAAAGTCCTGCTGCTTTCACACCAGCAAACGCATGCGTGATGCATGATAAGACAGTTAAAGAGTCTTTTGAGAGAACTAATGGCATATAAAAACCCAATCCGAGATGGCAGGTCATGAAGTGGGAGGAAAGAGCCAATATTAGACAAAGCATCAACCAAACAGCAGGTATCTGAATCTGCAAGGGCGAGGCCAGCAAGAATCAACCAGTCACCTACAGAAATATTAAAGTGTGCTCCCTGCACTTCAGTCTAACTCAGACTAATTCTTACCCTGGAATTATTTATCACCCTGACACAAGCTGACTCATGGCCCTAAGGAGTCTACAGAGGTTCTACAGAAGAAAGTGGGATGCAAAGAGCAATGGAGAGGAGTAGGATCAAACCATCTTCTTTCTCTTCCACTTCAACTTTTTTGAACACATAAATAGAAGTCAGCTAAGCCTGCTTGTTATTCAGTTTAGCAGTCATTATTTGATTCTCTGTTATTGGTCACAACACTATGAGACTATACCCATGTTTCTTGCCACACTCACGATATCTTCTCAGATCTCATCTCCCAGCAACCACAACCCATGTGATGTACCCTCTTCGTTGAGCAAATCTTTCCTCTGAAAGAGTCAAACACAGGATGAAAGAGAAGGGGAGACTGTGCTTTCTTTCATTAAGACTTGGCAGAGCAAGATAGCAAAAAACATCCTCTGGAGTTCGCTACAGCTTGCTTCCTTCCCTATTGCTCTGGATAGTCTCTTTTGTGTCAGAAGACCCTAGAGCCCGTGATGTTTTACTCTTTAATGGTCATGTGTTCCCCTGATTATCTCCTGTTGACCAAATAAAACCGGAGTACCTGTACTGTGAAAAGCAATGTTACCAGAGCACCTTTAGCAACTCAGCTCTCCAAAATTAGTTCTTTACATTTGTCTCCCGTGTACCTGAGGCCTTCCACGAATACAAAATTACAGCATGAGATGCCTCACCACTTGGACTTTCAGCTTCTCTCAAGTTCATCTGGCTTCACTGCACTCCTTAAAATGTAATGTCAGCGTTAAAAAAACATTACACAGAGGAAGCTGTACCTATTATGTTGGAAACTTTTGCTTTCAATTATGCTAACTACCACAGTGAAAACATGCAATTAGTAACACATCCTATAGAAATTGTTAAGCAATGTGTGGCAGTGAAAAGAGAATTCAATTCCAGAGAGTAGCCCACAGCAATGAAGACTGAAGGAAAAAACCGTACCTCCACCTCAGCAACCTACAAGGTCACTGGACAGGCTTTTGCTGCAAGAAACGTGGTAGGAAACAACTGGGGCTGCTCCTCCAGCAGACACACTATTCCACAGCAAGAGTTGGTTTTACTGGCTCCACTTTGCAAGCACATTAATTATCCCACAATAGGGACGGTTACCACGAGGAGCTATTCCAGAAGACTCCCTGGTCACCACAGACAAGTCTTGAGCCAGCTTCAGCCTCAAAACTGAAACGGAAACCCAGGAACTCTGACTTGCCTGGGGAGCAGAGGTAGCTTATTCCTTAAATAAAAAAAAAAAAAATGGACTTCCTTCAAAAAAAAAAAAAAGCTTCCAGCAACCCATGTAAAATCATCAGCTGTGTTTGGGAATCGCACGAAAAACATCGTGGATAGCTTTCAAAATGTAATTCTCATTCCACTCTTGAGACTGTAAACCTCCCAGATTTACCAGAGACACCAGCACTGCACCAAACACTGCCCGAGAGACACGATGCCTTCCAAGCAGAACGTCAGCAGAGCAAAAGCCACTTCCACTTGCACATAAGCTGCCTCTGATCCCGGTGCACAGACACCCTTGGAAATATTTTTGCAGGATTTTGTAAGGACAAAGAGCTGTGTAGTATCTTCTAGTCATAATATTTTACATTATACAAGGGCCCCTCAAACTAGCCCTTTTTCCCTGTATTATAAGGGTGCTCTCATGAGCTGCTTAAGTGATCAAACAAGCACTAAAGACTGCAAGCAAACAGACCACAGCATGAACAAGCAATGCCCACTTCAGAACAGAGAAGCAAGATATTCACTTATCCCTGATGAATTATGAATTACTTTACACTTACAGAATGGTTGCTTAAATTTTTTAACATTAAAATACAATACATCAGTTTTATTCTCCCCATTACACAGACAGCTGGAGACTCAAATAAGATATTTCAGGGCAACTGCTATGGCGGTTGTCATCACCAAATTCTATGACCAACCCATGGGCACTGACATATAGTGCTGCTTTCATGTTGCTCACAAGATGGACAGAGGGGCTGCTTTTGCCTGGCAGAAGCATCATGCTGGCACACTGTAATACTAAATGCCAAGGAAGCCAAACCCACAGCAGTAAGTGGCAGCAAGCCAGCGGGGCCCATGCTGTTGACATCACAGAATGGCGGGGTTTGGAAGGGACCTCCAGAGATCATCTTGTCCAACCCCCCTGTGTGAGCAGCACACCCAGAGCAGGGGGCACAGGACCGCGTCCAGGCGGGGTTTGAATGTCTCCAGGGAAGGAGACTCCACAGCCTCTCTGGGCAGCCTGTGCCACTGCTCTGGCACCTGCACAGGAAAGGAGTTTTTTCTTAAATATAAGTGGAACTTCCTGTGTTCCAACTTGTGCCCATTGCACCTTGGCCTGTCATTGGGCACCACTGAAAAAAAGAGTCCAGTCCCATCCTCTTGACACCCACCCTTTGTTCTAGGAAACATCAGACACTTGACCAGAAGAGTGGTGGGACACTGTGGAACCACTCATCTTGCATTTCTTCGAGTTCCACGAGCCTTACAGCTCTTTCACCAGAGACATATTTGAGCTGTCATTCACAGGGTCCAGGAAACTGGGGAAGTGCTAATTTCTAAGGTACTAATCTGTAAGTGTTTTATCTGCCTATCTTTGGACATCCAAATCTTATTACTCTCCTTTTCTTATTTCCATTTTCTTCCCACTGCCACAGTGATGGTCTCAGGTTGCATCCCAACAACAGTTGTACTAGGGATGATGTTACCCCTCTTTAGCCAACCCCAAGACACATCTGGGAGGGGTGCTCCTTTAATTCGAGTGTCAATAGAGATTCTTTGAGTATCACCCATGCCCATTCAGCAAATCTAGAGATCTGCCAGCAAAACTGAAGGCAAGAAAAAACTATTGAAAGAAGGGGAAGAAGTTTTTGGTTGGGCTGTTTTCACTTGTGGTTTGGGGTTGGGGTTTTTTTGTTTGTTTGGGTTTTTTAACAAGACATTTAATACACCTGATCAACCAACCATGCAGAGAGGAGGTTCTCCTGCTCCACATAGTGGTTGCAGACACCTTTAGCAGAGGACCTACATATATGGTCATTCAAACTAACCCAATTCTGTGCAGATCAACCATTCCCCACATTTTAAGTCAAACCTTTTCCAAATAAGGCAAAATAAATACAAAATGCATGTATCCACACCAGTAAGTTGTATTAGGTTAATGATGAAGGAAGAAACTAACATACATAGTACCACACAGAGGTTTAAGACACCTTGGTTTCATTCTCAGCTCAGCTGAAAACTCAAATGTCAAGTTATTTAAGCCACCAGATTCCCTGTTTCCATATATAAGAAGCAGGGCTTTTACTGTCCTCCTTCCACAGGAATTTACCAGGGATAAAAATCAATAACTGCAAGTTTCTTACAACAGCCTGTACTGCTGCTGTATCTAAGTACCCAGGCAGACACCTGGATAGACAAGGACTTGTGCAACATCTTCATGCGAAAGCAATGACTGCACATATTTGAAGGCCATCAGCTCTTCTTAGGGCTGCAAAATTCTACCCAGAAACAAGACAAGCCTTTTGGCTGAATTAAACAATCGGTCAGAAAGACAAAGAAAATAATTCCCTAACAGCCAGCAACATTAACTCAAATTTTAGGAGACCTCACTAGCCCAAAGTATTGAGGGGCAGAGAAACAGCTGGGAATTCTTCTCAGTTTTCAGAAAAAGATTAAAGTGTAGAGTTGCAGTAGGGTGTCCCTACAGGAACTACAAAATACAGCCTTTTCTCCCTTGCAACATTTGATGTCATCCAATGCAAAATGGAGTCCTTAGTTTTTGTTAGGTGTTTGCTCACATAACTGAGAAGCACTAGAGGGGCACCACACCTTCCAGGCTCGGGGCGCACCATCTGCCAAATGCCAATAAGAACTGGTAAGCCTCTGTTCCAGTTGCTTGTGGCCACTGATCCCCCAAGACCATCCGACTACTTGTTGGACCAACTGGTCCAGACGACAGGATGAAGGACCAAGAGCAAGAAACTCCATGTTCTGTTTCCCCAGCTTCAGTAATAAGGACCTTCCTGCTCACACAATAGCTCTTTATTAAAGCCACGAGTGGGCAGTTTTCTGTAATGAGTGCCATTTCAAAGAGGATATGCTAACCAGAAACAAGACTCTCTTGTTCCAGAGAAAGAATTTCTGCACATTTAATTAATCAGAAACGACTACTGTGCTTACACCCTACCTTAATCTGCATTCACTTCAAGCATAAACAAGACCCAGCTTTCTAAATTAGCACAGGCAAACATGGCAAGCATCTCTGGACATCAGTTTCTTGAAAATACTTGCCCAGCTCGCCACAGGGATGTTATGAGTCTAAACTAGTCTGTAATATGCACCTAGATCTTTTGATAAAAGCTGCTTCAGAAGTTATATTAAAAATATTAACCAGCAACTTTAATAACCATCCAGACCAACTCAAATCTTCCTAAAGGATCTTCCTTTCCATTGTGAATTTTAACTATGTACATTTCTTGCTTTTTCTTTTATTTGGTGATTTTTCAAAGCTAAAGAAATTAGACTACCCTGATGTCCTTAGTTTCCACATATACAGCACCACACACAGCATGTACTGTAGCATGCTCAAATGCATTAAACAACATCAAAATCTCTGACACCCACCAGTAATAAATGACCAAGACCATAAGTTCTGAAAACAGCAAGGTGTACCAACAATGTGAATTACAGCAATCATGGCTACAGGGTTTTTTGGTATATAATTCAAATTACTTTGATCTATATACACACTTATCTTAGTTTTATTTTAAAAAAATCAAAGAAAAAAGAAATCAAAGAAAATAATAGTGTCATGTTTGTACAAGACCTCTCTCTATTTTCTTGCCAACACAATTTCTATTGCTATCAGTTGTCAAGTGGATTAACAATTACTATATACTCGCTTTTCTTACCATTGCTGTCTAAGGGCTATGCCTGTTGTAAATAATCACCAGCCAGAGCCCTTGTATTTTATCTTTAATCATTCATATTACCCTCTTTATAAAATATTATTTGCTTAAACCCTGAAGTATTTCAAGTTTGTTGCCTTTTGTGAGAAAGCAAATTAAGTGAAATCTTGGCAGAGGAAAGGGACCTTTAATAAACATCTGATTTGCTGCTGGATGGTTTTTCAGATTATATTTAAAATACATCATGTTTTGCTGACACCTCCCTGAACAGTTGCTGGTATAAAGCCCAGCAAGAGAGTGACTATGGCAACAGCAATAGGATATTTATATATTTATGTATATGTGTGCATGTGTGTGCTTACATATATACACTCACATACACACACACGCACAACCCTTAACTGGTTAAGATGATCATCAAAATTTTCTTTGCTGTCATTTTCACAGGAACAGATAACCATTTCTAAATGAAAGGGCTGAGGTGGCAGCAGCAAGTTTTATATGATTAAAGTCTTCCAAGAGAGAAGCCTAGAAACCTATCAACATTTACAGAGTGTACACAAACACATGCTCACTTCAGAATGCTTTAGCTGTAACCAAAAAGAAACCCAAACGTCTGCAGGCACAGATTCAGCGACACCATCAAATAAGAGGCACTTCATTTTCAGGGTTTTTTTTCTTTTAATGGGGCTTTTTACCCACAGTACTAGAGCCTCGCTGGAGCATGCACACTATTTTAAGAGAGATCCAGCCCCTCCTCTCCTTCACCGATAGTCCCATTCCTCCTCCTCTTTGAATACTAAATATGCAAAAGTTCCTTTAGTCTGCAAATTAAGTAGCTACACACTGAGCTCAAATTGTTAGTTCTGGTATTAATTTCTGTCTCCCGACAGATCCCGATAGGCGATGCAGGAAATTTGAGGTAACAAAGGCTTCTGTTTGCAGCAATAAAGGACCCTCAGCTGGGGGGGGGGAGGGATCAGAATAAAAGGCTAATATATGAAGCCTACATACATCACAGAATATCTGTGCTGAGTCCAGCAAGCAAAAAGTCTAGCAGATTCAAAGCAGTATTAAGAAGTGTTAATCCTTTTACCTCTGAGCTATTCATGAGCAATATGCAAAGCTGTTCTTATGGCGTCGCGTTTGCAATGCTCCAGTTATGCTTGCATCAGCATTTCCATTGTGAACCCTGCTTTCAGAGATTTTTTACTTTGCCAAGTTTTAGTCTGGAACAATTTTACTACAAGCCTGTGAGATTTTAGTCCAGGATTAGGATTTAAGTCTGGTGAAGAAACATTTGGACAAAATCTGCTCAGCTGTTTTATTTATTAGAGTGCAAAGTTAATCCTTCTGAGTTACTGGACTGGAAAATACTCAAAAATATATTTTTTTTCAGCTTAGAAAAAGAAAACAGAAGATTTACTCTCCCCAAGAATTCCTTGTCCCCAAATCACAGAACAGATGAAGGTTATAGACCACAAAACTGAGGTACAACTGAAACATGCCTTCCTTTGTCAGGCATTTTCTTTCTTTTACAGTTGCAACATGAGGGCCAGGAATGGGAGGAGGGAAGAAGCATTTCACTGTGGGTTGCAGGTGAAAGGTAGACACTTAAACCACAAGCTGCACATTAACAAGTGTAAGACAAACCCACAGCATTTCGAACTACAGAAATTGTGCCACATTCCTAGGCAATATAAATCACAAATGTTAAATATCACTACATAACTTATCAGGTATAAGATGTTCATTCACAGCGTTGGTGGGAATATGTTCTAACTGGCTACACTACAAAAATTCATACAAAAATCAACATAGCAAGTATTTTGAGAGATGAGCACTCTAAACCAGAAAGAAAATGTTTTCTGTATCCATACCATTTTCCTAAAAGCCACCTGTGTGGCCCCTCAGTTCTCAAACCCTGACCCAGCTGCAGGAGCTCAGAGTCACTCAGCTTTCAAGACTCATGTTCACTAACATGTGTGTTAGCTGCATGTCGGTGCACGCGTTAGCTGCATGTTTAACACCCAGTAAGACACAACCACCATGAGTTTTGCAGGCGCTCAGCAGCGAGCAAGGCCAGGGCTGCTGGCCACATTGCCCGCAGTGCTGGTTCTTCATCAGTGCTTCTGCATCTGTTTCCCCATCACTACCGCACAACCCAGTGAGCTGAAGCTTCGGTTTCTGCACAACTTGACAATACGGTCCGATGACTGCAAGAAAGCCCCCCTCAATGCTGCTGAACAACAGCTGTAGTTCAGGGAAAAGCTCTGGTTAATTAAAACCAAGGCAAAAATTCCAAATAATGTCCTTTTATGAGCTTTCTGGATAGCAT
The DNA here is from genome assembly GCA_013400875.1 of Anhinga rufa. NCBI lineage: Eukaryota > Metazoa > Chordata > Aves > Suliformes > Anhingidae > Anhinga > Anhinga rufa. The sequence continues at coordinate 11,627 of VZTV01052769.1, forward strand.
CTGCCACACAACCCCCCAGTAAACATGAGGGAATTGACACTTGGAGCTTCCCTTTGAAATACTTATATGGCATGGTCCTGCACACATTATAGGTATCTACATTCAAGCAGAGAGCTAAATGTTTGCAGGTAATGTGAAGTTTTCTTCCATACCAAAATCTCCCTTACCAACTAGGCTTCATAACAAAGTTTTCTGCCATGCCTAAATCACCCCTCCAACCTGGGCTTGGTATCAGTATATAAGCTCCCTATTGTAAACTGGCTAAATCGTTTCAAGAGGTAAATCCTTACCATATGACTGCTGAAATGCAAAGATTATCTAAGCAGCAAATGATGGAGAAGACGTTTTCAGTGATGATCAGCCACAAAACATAATGCTAATTTCAGGTATCACACCAGATCTATTCTTCACCTTTTGACCAGACTTCCCATACCGAACACTTACCAAAAAAATTACCAACCAATACATTATACCATTTACTTTAACAGTATATATATGATTGGGTTTTTAAAAAGGTGACAAACAGAATGGACTTCCCTCCCGTGATTTAAATCACCCATTTTAATCTGTATCTGCTTTTGTGCTTTCCAGCTATTTTCCTAAAGAAATGCTATTTCTTATTGACTGCTTGATACCAGTGAGCATTAATTTGCTTCTAAACCTACGCTTCACACTTTTAAAAGAGTAGTCATATGGTTAAAGTATCCACATAAATTGCACTACCTGCTCGTGTGTATGTCCATGCATGTATGCATACATGGCACACACGTTTTTAGTTTCAGATCTGACACCAAGCATAATTTCCCATTCTTGTTTACTAACTACATTTTTTTCTTTTGACTTGTTCCAGTTGAATTTGGATGGAAACTGAGCTCAAAAGTATGTAACTGCAACTCTTAAAAGATTTCTGTCTTTCAGAGTGTTCACATGAAATGGAAAAGGTTTATCTGAACATATTTTTGTATTTTAAATCCATCAGGTTTAAACTAAAGATCTCTCTACCATACGTCAAAACAGTCTCATCATCTTTCAAGAATTTTTTATTCATATATAGTACAAAATTAACTTTCCATCTTGTACAAGAAAAATAAATCTTTCAGTTGTTTAACAGTGTATGAACGAGGCCACGAATGGAATTCACTAAATAAACCAGGGCAATACTGTTTTGTCTGCAGATGTTGAGTGAGTTACAGCTGATTTAACATTTCTACTAACTCTAAATCCAGGTGGTAAACAAATACCTTCCAAAGTTCAGCAATTTTATTATTTTTTTAAAGTAGTAGAAGCAGAAATACAATGCTTGGGAAAAAAAAAAAAAATGAGTTTTCAGGCTTTAAAGCAAGGCATAATTTTCCATGCAGTGAAAAAGTAATCTGAGGTCCATTTAATTTAACTGAATAACTGATTTTTTTCCTAATTTAACAGAAAAGTTCTAGTTTTCACTGACTCTTGAAAGAAAAGAGTTCAGCTTCCAAGATTCCCCAGGGCACAGCAGGCTGGTGCCACTGCAATTTGTGCATCCTCCTACAGGAGAGGCAATACAGCCTTCTCCTATTTGTCACTTCTATATTTTCATAACTGGGTGGTGTTTTTTTTAAAGGGGGAAAAAAAAAAAGGCCAAAAGCACAACTCTCACGGTCATTTTTAGCCTGTGAGGTCAGACAGAAAGCCCCTGGGGACTGTGCTTTGGGCCAAAGAAGCAAAAAGTTTTTAACTTTCAGCTACAAAGCTCTGCACTTCAAACTTCACACAAGAAACCATACAGCACAAAAATTTTGACCCTTTATGTTCATTCTGATGCAGAAGTGGAGATCACCATCTAAAATACTCCTAGTCTTGAAACAGCAAGGCACAAAGACAGGGAGAAAAATTCCTTTGGAAAACATAGCTCCAAAGAAGCATGACTGTAACTACCAAACCCATGATGTGGTTTGAAGAATGGCTGAAGGACTAAAATAGTTAGCTATGCTACATACCAGCAAATATGTTCAGTGCATTGCCACAGGGATTAGAATTGTGTCTGGCTGTATTAAGTATCTTATTTAATATAAAGATGGGAATAAACCTTGCAATTACATTTTCTGAGAGAGTCTACAAAACAGAAAGCCACCATCAAAGACTATGAGATTATATAGTATGGCAGAAAAGAAAAAAAATATATTAGTTTCAACCTGGAAAAACGCAAGCAGAAAAAAAATAATCCAACACATGTATCCAATAAGAGGTAGTAACCCAGAAAGCAGCAGAACCCAGAGAGATGATACAAATGAGAATTCCGATGAAATATACTGTAAGAGAGACTACAGCACTTAACTAACTATCAAATGAAATCTGAGCTGTAAAAGACAAAGGCTTAAGCAGTTTTACCCAACTACAGAGGAATAAAAATTGTATACACAGAAGTTTGGCATGTTTAAGGAAAGAATTTAAGACAGAAACTGGGTGGGCATGAATGGTAGGGAGAGGAAAGGAGGGAGAGTACTGATGTTCATCACAGGCCTGCAGGACCGGTCAGTGGAGATGACAAAACATCCCGGGTCTAAACACCAGCGCGCTCAGAGCACATACACCATGCTCAGAAGGGTTTGAGCTGGATTGATTTCTTGTTAACACACACAAAAAATTAGGTGGCAGCCCACAAAGCATGGCACTTCATAGACCTACGAAAGGTCTCCCAAGAAGGAAAACTGTCCTGAATCGGCTTCTACCAACAAGAACAAGCTACTGGTGATGCAAGAAAATAAAAGTTTTGGTGCCAAGTAATTATATGGATTTGGCACACGGGTGAACTGGGAACTACCATTCAAGGTGTCCATCAGAGTCCTGGAGTTTCATTTCAGGAACAAGAGCTGTGTGGCATTAAAACCAGAATAAGGTCAGGTGGAAGAAAGTATTAGGAGTGTGGAACAACCTCATGAGATATACAAAATAACCCAGAAGTTTAGTAAGTCTGGGCCTTCTCAAAGGCAAGGATGCAAGAGCACAGACATTATCAATGTGGGCTCTAGCTAGACTACACGAAGATTTGTGCCTCAGTAAGCCTCTGTACTGGAGAGGCGGCAGCGGCGGCCACCCTAACAAGAATTACACAGCCAGTTACAGCCTGCAGGGAAAGATAAGCACAGCATAAAAGCCGAACAAGCTAATGCTTTGTGGCCATTACAAGGATAGGCTGGACCATTAATAAATGATGAAGGAGGAGGAATTAAAAACTCAAGTAGCCTGCTACACTGACCACCTTTTAAAATCTAAAAGGGAAAATAAAGGAAAGGCTGAACAATTAGAATGTAATTATGAACTTATAAAACATTTTATATATATATATACACACACATATATATGCATACCCACACACAGATACTTAGCTGTGACAAGTATGAGCAGCACCACCAAGAAACTCAAAATTTCAGACATCTACAGTGAACAACATACGCACTCAAACACAGAGAAATCAAAATTATGAGGGACAACTATTTTCAGAAAGTACTCCTGGCAGTACCCACTACTGCAGTTCCACGCATTTATCTATATTACCTCAGTAAAGTACCAACTGATAGCCATTAAAAATGGGCATCAATAATTACAAGTAAAAGCCCTAAGAAATGTAGACATATATATCTGAACCACTCCATAATATCATTTATTCCAAGGAGTTGAGCCAGTGAAGACAAATTAGCAAACAAGCTTAGTAGATATAGCCACTAATTCCCTTACAACATGGAATCTCTATATATGAAAGGCGTATTTAGACCCCAACTTCACAGAGGAAAGCACACAAGAATCATCAACATGCAAGCAAATTTTACTTCTCCTAAAAGAACGGTTTTATTAAGATAGGAGAAACCAAACCCCAAGACTCCTGGAAGATGATTATCTGCTTTCAACCAAAATGAGAAATGGGGTTTATAAAGTATGTGCAAAATTTGACACAGACCATCGCTTTTTAGAGAATTGTAGTTTGTTGATAGCAAGCACACAGTAGATAAAATACACCTGGATGTCAGTAAACCATCTGACTATATCAAATGATACAGTTTCAAAATTACTTAAGAAACCAGTTTTGATGTGGATGGAACACTGTATAAAAACATGAACAAAAGAAAATGAAAATCATATACCAAATCTTTGAAAGTATCTCTCAAGGATGCACGAAATTTTCTTATATATTCTCTTGATTTAAAAAAAAAAAAATCTTAGTTAATGATGCAGAACAGAAGAAAAACGTGTGTTCTTGAAATCTGTGGATGATGCTAAATTTAGGAGTTGCAAGCCCCAGCAAGGACAGAGAAAGTTAAGAAGCAGGCAATTAAAAATAAGGTTCTCCTTGGAAAAGTGCAGTGGAGACATCCAACAGGAAAATAATCTGAAAGAAATATTCAGTGGGAGTGACAAACTAAGGAGCCAAGAAATTCTTACAAGGTTTGCAGTATGCTCTGGTAGCAAGAAAGATTAATGAAACCTTGGCTGTACATGCAAAAAAAAAAGCCACATCAAGCAAGAGAGAAGCAACAGCTAAACATACCCACTTTGGGTAGCAGGCAATATAGAAGAAAATAATCACAGAAGTCTGCAGTATTAAAATGGATGCAAATACCACTGGGAGAGACAGGTCTTATTCAGACTAGTATGTGGTAGTAGGTGGACATGTTTAAAAAGAAAGGAAAAGAGGGATCAGTGTCTGAAAGCTTCCTTCTAACAGCCTTTCTAAAGCCCCAATATTACAACCAGACCCACGAGAAGAGACTTAAATGACCATTTAAGAAGAGTTCACTCCCACAAATGAGATTAGTAGCAGAAAGCTGAAGACGTGCTGAAAGGTCTCCCACAGGAAATACTGCGGGCTTGTTCTGCGAACACCTTTGCACGGACCCAGCAAGGCAGGAATATAAATAGTGTAAAGCAACTCTACGCCGGCCAAACAATGAGTCCGGGTAGCTCTCAAGTTGGCCGAAGGTCATTAATTTCTCAGCAAATGATTAGGTAAATATTTATTTTCTTCCAAGCACAATTTTTATAACAGAAACCTATCGAGGAAGAGGAAGGTAAACCTCCTGTTTGCAGAACATGTGAGCAGTAAACAAAGAAAAGAAATACCATACATGCAGTGTTAAAATCTGTGATTATTTTTCAGATTCTTTTAATTCACTGTTGTATTTTAATACCATGTGTATTTCTAGCCTTCGTTAACAAAAGCAAAGCAAAGCAAAGAAACACAGCCTTAGTGGTACTGCACCTCCCGGTGGGTGGCTGACTTTGAAGTTCACTCATCACTGGGACAGGGGCTAAAAAGCCAAGCAGGCACGAAACCTTCTCCTCCTACAGTATCAAGGATCTGTCCTTTCCATGCAAAATCTACGTTTTTCCCTGCACAGCTAGAACACCGATACATATCAATAAACATGAATGCCAAAGAACTGCTCAAAACAGAAGAATGCTACCCTGGCATATCACAGGACTTTGTCTATCTACGTCTACACTTTACAGGGCAAGAGCTCTGGTTTTCTTTCATTGCTGTAGCATACCTAGTTCAGTCAAGGTTTTTAAACGAAAAATGTAGAGTGCAACCGAAAGCCAGACTATCTGAGCTGCTGTGTCTGCATTGTTTTCCCATTCCTTTCCGCAGTGTTTGACTAGCCAGCCCATGTACAGCCAGCCTGTCTCCCCACAGTACGGATCACTTCATGAGCATGCATTATTCAGAGAACAACGTTGCAAGCGTAGCTAGACACTGACATTTTAGAACTCCCTAATACCAGAACTTTTAAATAACTTTGCCACGTGATGTTTATTAACACTCCTTTTGCAACACAAGAGAGGTTGTGCCATTGGTTTGGCACAAATGGTGCCACAATCCAGTAATCTCGTGGCTGGTGATTTTCTCAAATACAAGATGGTTTTCAGGTTACTTCTGCACAAGAGGGAGAAGAGGAATGAACATAAGGGTGGCAACTTTGCCAGAAATATTCCAGTTTTCACTGAGAATTAGTTTAGACACTAGTTATAAATATATTATTTTGAACTGTGGATTAGACCAAAGATTTTAAAGAAATATCTATTTTCCCCTACCAACGCACTCATTTAAAGACCAATTTGCTGTCCTGCGATCGCAAAAATCAGGATTTTTTTATATATTTTCATCCAAACTTTTTAATAACAGCTGCAGGTAAGGTAAATCTGTACGACTCCGTTTTGTCATTTGTGGACCAAGGACACTTAATTATCTGACACGTCTGTTTTCAAGATGGGCATAATGTATCAGCCACACAAATTTCAAGTCCTCTGTTTTCTTCTGTCCTTTCTGTTCAATCATCACTTGCTCCAACAGTTTTTGTCAGGGTGACTGCAACCTCAGTTCTGCCTGGCACATTGAGTTTTTGCCATCACATTTCCCAAGGTTAAACCTCAAGGTTTAAAAACAGGTTTTTTTTCCTCCAAGATGACCTTCAGCAATTGCCCCAGTTCTGAGAAATGAATGAAGTGTTCGCAAAACAAAGTAGATTTTAATAGTAAGTTGTAGCTAAAAAGAACCTATGCGACCTGCTTTAGAGTCAGACAATGATAAAACAACTGCTGGCTGAGCAAGATGTTTGGGCAGACTTTTGGGATCATGGTAACCGGGTAATTCTTCCCAGATTAAAAACACACAAGATTTTTGCTTACCATTTAAAATATTTTCGTTCAAGGCTATAAAACTATCAAGTAAGGGTAGACAAACCTTTTAATACAGTAGTTAACACAGGATATAGGATTGATTTTAAGGGACCTGACCTAATGTCCACAGAAGTCAACGGGAATCTCTGCACCAACTCAGCAGAAATCACACCAGATACCGTTATTAATCTAAATATTAACATCCCTTACAGTTATACCAGCAGATAAAAAGCCTATCAAATAGTTGACACAATCTGCCAGTTTCCCACAGAAAGGCTATGTCGTCTAACTAATTTTTACTTGCATAGCAGTCTATGAAGTGCACTTTGCTGATCTCAGAGAGGTGCACAAGATGTCCAGCCTCAGAGGATGTTACGAGCAAAGCAGGATCAGCCTCGAAGCCCACCCAGGCACCACCAACCTCTTACAGAGACACTGTAGGGCTTGGGGGAAGATGCAAGAATCTCCAACAGGGAAAACACTGCCTAATTCAGTTTAAGCTTCATCCTAGTCTTTTAATAGATCGGGATTGCTCAAAAAGAAGTGAAGTACGGCATTCTGTTTCTTCTTTAAATGTTTTTGGAAATACCAATACCTGTATAAATATCTAACCCCCTTTCAAACTTTAAAAACTGACCTTCATACAAACACCTGCTATGGTTTTCCTGCATGCACCGTAAAGAGGATTGTCATTTCACTCATCTTGAGCCGACCGATTACAAAATGTTTCAGATTTCCCTTCTATCTCACAAGAACAGTCTCCTGACCTAGATTTCCTAAATAATTTATTACATTGTAGATGTCTTATGCCACTTCTGATTTACCTTTTTTTTGATGCAAAACAGTTCAGCTTCTCTTCATGTGAAATCTTCCCAGCCACAGATGATCACTGTCCACCTTTCCTGGCGTCTCTTTTAATTCCTTTATATAAAGTCCCTAAATAAAATTCAAATAGCATTTTATTATCTACTTACAGAGTATTACTGAGTTTGAGATGTGAAGAACTTAGTTTCAATTGAAGTATTTTGGCCAGTTTGGAGGTATATCAAATGATATTTTTATTACTTTAAAAATTAGTAACATTGAATTACCCTGAGTCAGTCTTCTGTATTGATAAGATCAAAAAGTTACACAGGGAACAGTTTCAGATAGATTAAACAACTCCACGTGGCTTAAGACATTGCTTATATTGTTGCTTGCAACATGTATTTGCAAGCATTTCAAGTACTATAAATATTTTGCAACATGCTGTGAATGAGTCAAATGCTGTTTTCCAGGCTAAAATAAAGAAATATACAATCGGGCAATGTTTCACTTCCCGCAGCACTCTGTGGCAAATCATTAGCAGCTACAAATAGTCTTTGGAATAAGCAATACAGGTGGAAAGGGGCATCCGTGAAACCCTGTGTGCAAGCACTGCGGCTACAACTCCACAGACAAGGGAAAGGAGCATACCTGATGGAGAAACGGTGAAAGAGAACTTAACTACCAACCCATCGTACCATATGTATAGCCCAGAATTACAGTCACAAGCTGGGCAACCACAAAGCACTCTGGAGGAGAGAGGAGACCTCCTTAGATTTACCAGTGCTGATTCAACACGCATAGGCACGAAGGCATGGTGTGAGGGGCTAGGACTGGAGTACACCTTCTAACCCTGGTCCTCCCAGCAAGCCCAGGAGGACAAATGAGCAAACGCAGTCTGCACGTCTTCAAGGACCCCACTCTGGCAATGTCATGGTTAAGCCCCAGTCAGCAACCAAGNACAGTCCCAGCCATGTCCCCTCCCAGCTTCTTGTGCACCTGACAGAGCATGGGAAGCTGAAAAAGTCCTTGACTAGTATAAGCACTACTTAGCAACAACTAAAACATCTCCATATTATCAACACCGTTAGAGCACAAATCCAAAACACAGCCCAGTACTAGCTACTGTGAAGAAAATTAACTCTATCCCAGCCAAAACCAGGACAGGCAAGTAATCTCTGCTCCCATCTTTAAGCAGAAGTAAAAATGCTCATTTGAGCTGCAGGTGTCTGCAAGCACTGCGACACGCATGCACAACTCCAAGGGCTCCGGAAGTCACGTATTCCAGAGGAATAAAGATTCAGCATAGCCCTGCCAAGTGCAGCCTCATGCCAAGGCACTCTGCCACCATCCTGGCCATGGAGCTGGGGCAAGTGGACCTCTCACTGGCTGCTCTTCAGCACTATGAGAAACACCCCTGCATGAAGCACAGGTGGAGAATGCCCTCCCAACCACATCACTTGGGTTGCTGCTTCCCAGCACAGCCCCTAAGCACGTGCTGTTAGCCGGCAGCTCTTGCAGTGGACATCACTACGCTGGAGCTCTACGCCACCAGGACAACCAACCTTGAGGTTCACCCACAAGGTCTGGTTGCCTAGCCAAGCAAAGCCCTCCTGACATCTTGGGTACACCAGGCAGCTTCTGCTCTGAAGCACAAGGTGCACAAAGGAAAACAAGTTCATCTGTCTGTTCCAGCGAAAGTCAGTCCTGGCCTGGAAGAGAGGCAGGCATGGGACAATTCCTAATCTGGAGAAACGACTAACTCCCCTCCAGGTGAAGACCTCTCCCAGGCTCCCAGCTGAGGAGTTTGCTGCTTGAGGCCACAATCCCTGGAATAACCCTGAGCACAACGCTTCGTAGAGACACAGTGTGACCGAAGTCATGCCCCACTGGTGTAAACACGGGAAACACCTTTAACCATATCCAGTGGGAGCTGAGGACAACGGGGCAAGCACAGACCCATGCAGAGTCCTGGCAGGCTGATAACCACTGCCAGGCAAACTGACACCAAGCTCAAGGAAATGCACACTTCTTCCATGCACCCTGGGAGAAAAGGGACTGAAGACCGTTAAACGTGTTTGGAAAACATCCAAAACACCACAATGATCCTGAAAGAACAAAGATCTCGTCAGAAATCTGTTCAAATCTGCCCTCAATAAAATGCAGGTAAAGGTTTGGATTTGATTGTTCTTTCTGGCAGTGCACCAAGGAGAAAAATAAAGGAGGCTATTGGGCAATGTGGAAGAAATGACTGTACTGCAAATCACTCATCACAAACCAGTTCCCTAGATGAAGACATGAGCCAGTGCAAATCCCAGGTAAAAATCAAGTTGAGGACCCATGACCGATGCCTGAGCACACCATGACTGCAGGCCATATCCCCTGCAAAAAGTAACTCCTGATAGGGTGGCTGGAGGAGAGGTTTAGGGAACAACCTCTGCTCAGAATAAACGCTTGTCACAGAATGACCTGCTCCCTTCATTGAATAGTTTAAATTTTGCAAAGCTTTTGTGTCCATAGCCAAAATAATTTTAAAATGCACATCAAGAGAATGTCTTTATTTTCCACCACTTTAAACAAATTTCCATTTATGTAGCCTCTTTTACATACCTTAATATCCACAATCCTAATGCATACATGCCAAGAGCTAAACAAAACGTGCTCTTTTTCAACAATCTTCTACCACCAGTCCTGCCTATATTCACACTAACGTTTTCAAAATCCATCATAAAAGTTACAAATGTTTCTCCTATAACAGAACATTTTCCGCCATAAACCACACACTAATGGAATTAATCTTTAAAGAAGAAATAAGATTAGGATTTCAAACAACATTTTAGTAACGATTTTAAAAGCTAGGCCACCAGAAAAAGAATTTGAGGAAAATAAGTGAATTATTTAATAGCATCACTCCAGAAGGAGCTTTACTGCACAAGTGTACTGAATAGAGAAGCTATTAATGATCTTCAGTTAGTTAGACACACTGAATTAGCACTGTTTTAAAAATGAATTGTAAAGCTTTCTGGGAAAAAAACAAAATCTAAATTTGTGAGAATCTTAAACACTACAGAAGTATTGAAAAGTAGGCCATAGATATGCCTATTTACACAGCCTTGCAAAAGCAGGGAAATTTTCTAGTCCTGTATAAAGTGCTACTGACCTGCCCATACTAAAATGATAATGGAAAAAAGTCTACATGACTTTTCACTGGCCTGTCCATGAAAGAATAATTATTTTGACATGTAGCACTAGATAGAAGCAGTAGAGCAAATCTCGAAATAGGTAAGGTAGAAAGATCTGCCTAGAAAGATGAAGGTATTTGCCGAATAGTTGGAAGTCATTAACATTCTATTATATTTTTTAAAGTAAACATATTTTTTCCATCAATCTCGAGTGTTAGTTCTCTTAGAAGAATTCAAACACGAATCTTTATCCTCCACCATTATTGCTCATAGATGTCTATGGCATTCACAAGGTAACTCCCTTCAACTAGAAGTAGACCTCTTCATTTTGTATAGTGGCCTTTTTTTGCTTCTTCTCCAACAAAAAGTCCTGAAGATCACAGCTTCTCACAGCCTTTTGGGGGGGCTGATGTCAAAAGGAGAAGGTATAAGGCATGATCCATCTGTTTTTAAAACAAACAGGCACATTTGCAAACATTGCTCTTTTGCACACATTAACGTGTTAAGACCTTGATCAGCATTTTGTACACAAAAGCACTCATTCTAACAGAACACAAGACAATTCATTTTCACAGAAGCAGAACTGGCTTTCACTGCTCTCTGGGCAAGCACCATCTCCGCACTATGACCAGCAGAAGCCAAGGAAGAAACTGCTCCAGCTCTAATTCCCACCACCTTCCCTTTCTCAAGTCATTTTTGGAAAACACTTCCTAATCCTTCTCTCAATGCAAAAGTGAGTACATAACTTCTGCCCACCTGCACACTTAGGTGCGCTCTTCACTCCAGAGCGCCCCAAGGTTGCCAGGGCACACGAGGATATTGATGAGGTGTTTCTGGTGGCAAGGAGAGTTGCAGCCTCTACCACATTGTGGAGCTGCCTCCTACACTTACATCAGCAGCAGTCTGGTTTTGCAAGGGAGGTTACCACCACTGCAAAAGGGATTGCTCATACCTGTTTGGGCGCTGCTGCCATTTACCCAATGCTGGTGATGATCTTAAGCACACTAAAACCTGTGAAGACTGCACAGAATTTGATAGTTTTCTTTGTATTACTGAGCTGGAGCCTTCCGCAAGTTGCTTTAACAACTACCAAAGTCAATGTAAGCAAGGGAAGACTGTGCCGCAGGGAGATGGGTGGGCTGTGCCCCGAGACAGAGTTATCTCATGGCTTGCTCGTGGTAAAAAGGAGAATGCCTTGCTCCCTTCTCTCAGGCTGTGGAGTCCCATCCCCTCGGGCATTCTCAGCACCTATGAACTGCTATAATCCACTAAGCAGCAGAAAGCTATGCAGCTCTTCCCCTCCCCCCTAAAGTTATTTTTCTGCTGCTTCAGTGAAATAGCCCAACACCAAAATAGCATAAGGTAAGCCACAGCAACTGGGAGTGGGAATGGGAAAGGAGCAATTCCCCCCCCTTCTTGCTTTCAGCTTTTGCCAGCTGCAGCTTAGCTATTCATTGCTCTTGCTCAAGAAAATAAGTTCCACAGAAAAGGCTTTACTGCAGAGGGCTTGCCCTATGTTAAGCAAAGTAGGGACACAAAGTTCATGGAGTTCATGGCAAAGCACAGGTCACAAATGAAAACGGATGTGCTGGGTCACGCCACAGGTCGTGCTAGCCTAATACCCTGTCTCCAACAGAGCCTGTAAGCGCAGGGCTAGAGAAAAGCAAGAATAGGACAAACACATCTACACTTCCCCCAAGCACCTTTGTAGCCTTCAATACTTTCACTGACAGGGATTTCCTTAGACTGGTGTGATTTGCCCACTGAGCAATCCCCAGAAAGCCTTTTCCAGGAGTTCTACAGACTTACCACCCCTATGTGAAGAACCACTTCCTCCTGCCAGGGTCTGAACTTGGCTCTGCGAAGTTTAGTTGACTTTCCCTTGCTCTTACACTGGGAGATGAAATAGCCAAACCCTCTTCAAGCCACTCATGGTTTCACAGACCGTTGTCACATCCTTCTTCAATGACCCCTTTCCTGGTCATTTTTCATGTGGAAGCCATTCCAGACCTTTAACAACCTGTGTTGCATTTCTCCACACTTCTAGCTGCTCTGTATTCTTCTTGAGATGAAAGGAAGGGGAGATGAAACAGTATCTAACATATGGACAAACCATGGATTTAGATATGGCATAATAATGCTCTGTATCTTAGTCTTTACTCTTTTTACAGCATTTCATAAGATTTGATATGCTTCCTTTGATCATTGCTAAGCACAGAGGAGATGGTTTGATGGAGCTACTATCAGTCTCAAGATCCCACCCCGAGTGGTGACAGTCAACCTGGAGTCCATCACTTTGTACGAAAAGTTCAGACAGTTTCCTGCTACCAATGCAAATCATTTCACATTTATCTACACTGGATGCAGATATCACACACTCTACACTATCCTTTTAAGCACTATCAGGGACCTAGAGAACACGACACAAATTAAGTTAAAATCTGCAAGTTATGTGGATCACTGAAAATGAGCCAGCAATAATAAGAAATCCTGTACTTGGGACAAAAAGCTGCTGAAGCACTCAACTGCAGAGAGCACATAGGACAGAGCAGCCCTACAAATGGGACAGCACACGTAACCAGGAGTTCCTTTGGGCTTTGATCTTTCAGCTATTTGAAACCACACAAAAATTGAATGAAAAAGGTACAAGAACCCAAAGGAATCAGATTCCCCACTTCTCCGCAGCAAGCTTCTAAGGTTCCCTTTTTATGACCACCTTCACCAAAATAAATAAATCACTTCTAAGTAAAAAAAAAATGTAAACCGAGGCATTTCCACTCATTTCCTTTCATGTCTTTCCACCGCCTCATCTAGAGTCACATGCTCAGTCCTGACCTTTCCAGATTCTCCTCTCTGCCTCGCCACACCTATTCAGACTATCAAATTCATTTAGTGAAACCATCCTATCCCTTCACACTTCACTCTTTTCACAGACAAGCAGTTCATTTTCATGCAGACCCACATTTAACTTCAAAAAGTTGCTTTGTATCTCGGCTTCTGATGCCCCTTGTTTAAAACACTTTCAAATAAGGATCTGAAAAGCATTGTAGCTCGGAACTCTCAGCGTCTTTGAAAAAATAAATCCACTATTAAAGCAAGAGGCCACGCATCCACCCAGGATTTCTGTAGCTTGTCGACAGCTCTTGTAGCTCGCCCGTGCACAGCCAAGGTCACGGACAGTGCTCGGAAAACTAAGCTCACGGCTGCCGGGCTGGGTTGGCCTCCTGGAGTTACCTCTGTGGTGACACTTGCCTTTGCCTTAAACCTCCTCTGAAGTAATTTGTTTCCACTTACCCACACTGGTTATAGCAAGACAACCCTTCCGAGAAGGTCTCTCGGCGTCAGCAGGCAGCATGACAACCTGACAGACACCCAGTGTCACCCCCTCCAGCAGCTCTGCACCCCAACCAAAGTGAGAACGCATTAACAGAGAAAGCCACCCTGCATACACACTTGGCCCTCATGCAGACGCACACAAAACGCACTGCAAAACCGAGCAGTGCAAGTTATTTCACACCAAGCCAAGCTATTTTGTTTTCTTTTCCAATGGCTCAGGCAACTGCATTTCCCAAGATGGGTGCAAGGCAACACCACACTGCCCTCCTCTAACAGCAGCACCCAACACCCCCAACACCAACAGCACAACCGATACCAAACCATGAACCCTTTGGTCCATAAAAGCACTTTTTACCTATTCAGAGATGCTTTAGCAATCATGCAAAAACAATTTAATTAACAAGATTATATGCAAACCCATAAAGCAATTAGTTGAAAAGATACAGCAGAAAGTCTGCCAAACTTACACTTTTTAAGCACACCTAGAAATTACATTTGTGTCACAGCAAACTACCACAAAAAATAATGTAGTGGCTCTATTAATCAAAACATTTTTCACTTTGAGACCACAAATACAGGAGAATACTTGTTCATAGCTCATTTCAGAACCAAAGTTTAAGAACCATTTTCGATTTAAAATATTTATAAAACTCAGTGATTTCAGGTGAGAAATGTATACTGAAAAGAGGAGTGCACTACACTAAATTTCTCATTAATTTTTCTGTGAAACATTTGAGTCTCCAAAAACTGACTTTTAAGTTAATTATGCACAATTTGGACACTCTAAAGTCAGGAATTCAGTGCTGAATCCTGTCTAGTCACTCGCAAAACTGGTATAATGAAAACACATTATAATTGTGTTCTTTTCTTGCCAGAATAGACAAAAAGGTACTATCAGCATTTCTAAAACCACATTTGAATCCCCAAGAGGGTTGTGGGTTGTTTTTTTTTTGTACTAGCTTTTTCCTCCCATAAAACTTACTAGCCATATTTCTACCAGAACAGCTTCAGCAATGCATCCAGAAATGCACCAAGTTAAGATTGCAGCAACTACTTCCTCCTTACTTTCCTCAGACTTTGGCAAGGATAGGAATTTTACCTATAGTCACCACAGACCTTCAGAAAAGGGGCAAGACCAAGTGCTTCAGCATAAACACCTGTGCCTCTCCCCTTGAATCAAAATGGGAATACAACAATTGAAAGCGTCTCTGGTTTTACATAAATTTTACTTTTTTACAGTAGACACTGCATCAAAACCACAGCAGTTAAAAAGTCAAACAATTTTCCAGCTGACTGCAACACCCATTGAAAAACAAGACTGGTTCAAGATAAAACCGTGTCTCTTGTATTAAAATACTGGTCAAGCTGCTGACAAGGAGACAAATGAGTTTTTAAACCATTTGTGTATGCTCGCATAAAGTTAAATACGATTCTATAGAAAGAAATTTGGATAACTGTGATATGCCTCTTCCAGCACAATACTTCATTTGATTTTTT
Source organism: Anhinga rufa (assembly GCA_013400875.1). Lineage (NCBI taxonomy): Eukaryota > Metazoa > Chordata > Aves > Suliformes > Anhingidae > Anhinga > Anhinga rufa. Next base: position 27,097 of record VZTV01052769.1, read on the forward strand.
GAGAAGTTATTAAAATTGGACCATCTCAGCTTACTGGAATTTCATTTATTCATTATTGCAATATACAGTTAATGCAGGAGATTAGATTGGGTTTTGACAAGCCTTTTACACTTCTCAGGGCAGCGCTGCTATTTCTGCTTGGGTTAGTAACTTTATCTACCAGCTAACCTTTATGGTGTTGACAATTGCAATTAACAATTTTCTCCCTTGCCCCCAACCCCCTACCCACTGCAGATGATGCTGTTGCAGCAACATCTATCCCCAGGATGCTCCCGGGGGAGCCTGGTTCAGCAACACCCCCAAAAGCACTCACTGTGCCCCCCATGCACGGCTCCCTTTCAAGATCACACAAGACTTGGCAACAGCAGCAAAACAGAGTAAACTCCAAATGGAAGAGGCCATCACCTAATGAAACATGACTAACGGGACTGCTGACTGTCCAAATATTTAACTGCTCTCGAATGCTGCGGGTCAGGTGGGTTAATCAAATAAACTTGCATATCTGTAGGGATTGCCCATTATTTGTGTTTTCTTTAAGCCCTTACCTGACTTTAGGCTCTGAAAAACTACCAAGCTCTGAGCGACTATGAATATTTGCATATAAAAACCAACAAAGCAGATGTCGCAGTTCTCCATCATGCGCTGAAAACATGGGAAAGCTCTTCCAAAAGAAATATTTTTGCTGAATAACATGACAACTCTCTTCAGCACACGCTGATGGGAACTGACAACACCTACACCAGGTACCTGGAAATATAACCCATGTCACAGCACAAAACTGCACTCTAAGTGGGAATCTAACACATGTTGTCTCTCTCAACCATTAAAAATTATCAGAACAAGAAAACACCAATGGACAAAGTAGATGCAAAATGCTTTCAACGTACAACAATGGAAATGAAAATAAATCTAGGATTAAAATATAGCTTAGTTTCACTGATTTCTAACAGCATTTGTCTCCATTCAACAAGAATTTATGCACCATTTCAACCTGATAAGAATTTAATTCTAGGTAATAAAGCTTTACAAATTGAATTCAAAGGAAAAAGATCCAGCATTTCCCAATTATTTCCAGGGCTCCACAACTACAGACTTCAACTAAAGGAACAGGGAAAGCTGCCACTACAAAAGCAGGGCTGACATACGACCCCTAGATACAGTGGCACTAGCAGACAGCTAAAATAAAAATCAATATTAATTCCGCACACTTCTGTTTTGAAAATAAAGCAATGAACTTCCCTCATGCCCACCTGCCAAAGGGACACAACGCAGACCAACTTCATCGGAGAGGATTTTTAAAGTCTTTCTACAGGCATGTAATGGATTCCAAGACTGAACGTGCACTGAACATTCAGCGAACCAAATAATTTTTAATAGATTCCTCAGGGGAGTTTATTTTGTATTTTTAAATCACTCTGAGACCTTAGAATGACAACCTGACTCAGAGGAAAAGAAAGGCTAGTGTTCGTGGGGTGGAGTATTGTGTTTCTTCCAAGGTTTTTCTGAAAGAGGAACAGAAGTGTCTACTATGATTTCTTGCTATGTACTTTAGAAATGCTTTCATTTCTACAAACCTCAAACTCATAAAATTGCTTTTGAAAACATACACTGAGCAATTTTAAAGTTCCTCCCTGCAGAAGTACTACATCAGCAATTACAGAAAGTTTATCTAACAAAAATTTGGGAGGAATCAGAAGTTAGAATGAGGCAGCTCACCTCCTTCAGCCACAGTTGCAAAGAGGTAGGTGATAGACAGCGTTAACAGAACCACCAGGCCCAGATTCGAAACCCAAATGTAGCCTAAATGTAGCCTAAATTATATCAGTTTACAGATTTCAGATTAAGCACCCTCTCTCCCATAGCCCCCCCNCCGAACTAATGCTCACCTTATTAGCAAGGCCCCTATAGTGTGACAGCAGATTCAGCACAAGAAGCAACTGTCCCTTCGAAGAGGAAATTTTTCCAGCTGTATGATTAAGTACGCAGGAAAACAAGATGAGGAGCCTCAAGCGCTGCCGTCGTTAGCGTGATTTCAGCAGGATTAGGCAGAGCACGATGGAGGAAAAGCCTCAGACAATGAGTCCTTTCATACATCAGAAACAAAACCTACCATTAATCACACCAGCGATTCAGTTTCTTCCACTAATTCCTAATCAGACATCAACAAATAAAGCGAAACACTTATTCTTGTTTTAATTCTGTGAAATAAACACAAGTGAATGGAAGTGCTCAGCCTGCACTGTAAAAATGCTGTCGTCCCTCTGCCTCCTGGTGAACAGGGAGCTGTGAGACACACGAAGGGTTGGGAAAGGAGCTTTTCCATAAAACCCCGTCCACAGAGAAGTCCGGAGCAGAAAATTTATAGGAGTGCTGCATTAACAAGCAAGAGAAACTTCAAAGCCAAGAGACAAACTCAGTCGAAATCCTCCTCCATACAAAAGAGACCTTGAACCACAGCCATTAGAAAAAACATCTGGTGCACCGCTTTGATTTTCAACATTAGTCATTGGACAGAAACAAAACACCATTTTTTTTCCCAAAGCAGCAAATAATTGCAAATCCACTTCTACATATAACCTATCATTTATCACCTCATCAGTGACTGCTTGAGTCTGATGGAATTAAACACTCAAGTCAGGCAGTTTTTGTTAAAAGCAATAATTACATTGTTACTAGAATATACAATTAGGTAATAAAAAACAAAAACAAATCTGCCTAGCAATATTTTTTTACGCACTCTCACAGAAATATTACCAGACTGGAAACAGGCAACATTATAATAATAAAAAAAAAATCCACTTCCACCGAAGTATAGCTACTTCTAATTTAAAACTTCACCCACAGGCAAAAATACATAAATGATTAGCATTATAGTGTTTATTTTAATTACACTGTGCAACAAGAATCCAAGAGGCTGTTAACTCACTTCAGATACAAAGAAAGCCAGTATCTGAGAGCTCATCCTCCATTTATAACCTACACAGTTGTGTCAGCCCACCTTAACACATAAACACCAAAACCAGAACATCTGCATTTGTCGTAACACCCAAAACCAGCATACAATAGAGGTATCAGCTCAAAGGAGGAAAAAAAAAAAAAAAAGGAAAGAAAAACAGGAGGTCAGGAGAACCCTCACCTGCTCCTTGTAGACGATGTTTAAGAGCATCAAAAATTCACTGGTCTTCAAAGCACAACTCTTCAAAGTTTAATAATAAGAAAAAAAAAATACAGTTGTAATTCAAACTTCCATTTACAAATGCTTTCCAGCAACCTAACTGCTGTGAAATGTATTCTTTAACACCATACAATTCACGGTGCCTGCCCTGAACACCTAATGATCTAAGCAAACAAAATACAATTCACAATTTCTAGTGCACTAAATATGTTTTTCAACACTGCAGTCAGGTTGCTAATCCCAGTGATTATATGCAAGTCATTTTAAGACAAACATTTGCCTATCTATCTAAATGGTTTTGGCCAATGAAGAAGGCTTTGATCACTCTTCAGAAAAAAAAAAATGGTCTTAAAAGATGCCCAGCTTTCTGACACCAAGGTGGGGAATCACTAGAAAAGCACAACAGCCTGCTGCCACGTATAGCAGCACACTTTATTATTATGTTGTTTATAAAGAAAAAGTTTCAGATAAGAAACATAGTAGGAGCCGAGCACAATTATCAGAAGCAACAACCCGCTCCTATAGAGCTGCTGAAGTTTTATCACCAAGGCACACGTGTTACACTTCTGTGGATTTCTCCTGCGCACAGGTGAGAAGCACCCCTTGCCATCATGGCCTCAGTTGCAGACCCAGATAGCCAGGGAAGTCAGCAGCAAAGAGAGAAAAACAAAGTGAGATGCTCACTGTCAGGATGTAGGCATCTCTGTGCAAAGCATGGTACCTGCCCACTTGAACGCGGGGGCAGTGAGAGCCCACACTCACTTCAGTCTTATCCAAAATCCAGCTACGAATAACAGAAAGCTACACTTTGCATCAACCCAAAAAAAGCAGCTAAAATCATGGCCCTGCTACAGGCTTCCACAAGCTCTCCCTGTCTTGATCTGTCTGGGTGAAGAAGTAGGATCCAGCACCTACTGACTTGTGCTAAAATGGACCCCCTGCAATAGGAGAGTCCTCAGGGAATTCTGTTAACGGAAGGGCTATTCTAAAATGCCTTTTTTTTTGAGCCAAAAGACCTCAAACAGGTACTCTACCTTAACACTACACCCAAAGCATGAAGTGTAGTTTTACACACTTTGAAGATGTAGCAGAATCCAGCAAAAACTCGAACCAACAAGAGCAGCAACTCCATTAGCAACAGACTTCCATCTCACAACTACACTGAAGGTGGCAAGCTTTCCTCCAAAATTTTATAATTCTACCTTCATGTGAAGGGGCAGAATTAAAACAGTAACTCTACAATCTGCTGAATACTTGTCTTCCTAGGTGTAATTCTTCAAGTCTGCACTTTATTAAATTGGAAGCTACCCATGAACAAGGCTATAGCGAGCAGACAGTCAATATCCAAAATGCACGTTCAACAACGCACACTTCCTCCTCAGGTTAAATACAAGTTTACGAGTACGGGGTTTTTTACCATATAACAACACAGAGATTAGAATACATAAGACTGTAAAGGAATTTTGGTGGTGCCCAAGAACAGTCTCAACAAAACCAATGAGAATATATATTACAAAATTATTTCCACGCCTTCTAGTTCATAGATTTAAGAGGCTAATTTTCATTGTTTATGGTAATTATGTTTCATAACATAAGTTATGAAATATATATTGTAACATAAGTTGGGCAGGACTGTTGATCTGCTTGATGGTAGGAAGGCTCTGCAGAGGGACCTGGACAGCCTGGATCGATGGGACGAGGCCAGCTGTATGAGGTTCAACAAGGCCGAGTGTCGGGTCCTGCGCTTGGGTCACACCAACCCCTGCAAACGCTCCAGGCTTGGGGAAGAGTCTGGAGAGCAGGTCTGATGAGGAGCGGCTGAGGGAACTGGGGTGGTTTAGCCTGGAGAAGAGGAGACTGAGGGGAGACCTTATCACTCTCTACAACTACCTGAAAGGAGGCTGTAGCGAGGTAGGTGTTGGTCTCTTCTCCCAAGTCACTAGAGATAGGACGAGAGGAAATGGCCTCCCGTTGCGACAGTGGAGAATTATATTGGATATTAGGAGAAATTTCTTCACCGAAAGGGTTGTCAAGCATTGGAACAGGCTGCTCAGGGAAGCAGTGGAGTCACCATTCCTGGAGGTACTTAAAAGGCATGTTGACGTGGTGCTTAGGGCCATGGTTTTGTGGTGGACTTGGCAGGGCTAACAGTTGGACTTGATGATCTTAAAGGTCTTTTCCAACCTAAACTATTCTATGATTTCATATTCCACTGAACTTTGACACGGAAAATGTCTTATTGCCTTTTGCGTGCATCTGCTAGTCAATTTGTGTAATCCTGCAAACTCTATTACAAGTAGTTACACTGGACAGTTATACAATGGGCAATACATTCATCAATTACAGGTTTTTTCCTTAAAATAAGAGAATTCTTAAATAATGTTTGTTTAGTTGTTGCAGAATCAATAAGATATAAACAAACATAACTCCTTTGTATTTTAAAAAAAGCAGTACTTTATAAAAAGGCAACAACTCCATCCAAAACCAAGGTCACTTTTTCCTCCTTTCCCCCATTTCCCGTCTTCCAAGTACATAACACCTCAAGACAGTCTTAAACTGTATCCAAAAGGATCCTCTTTACCACTTCCGTGGTTCTCCTTAAAGATAAAAGATCAGAAGCACAATATCTGCCAGGTTAAAAAAAAAATACATTTTTAAATATGCACCCTAAAATCCAAACACTAGACTTGCCTTTTTCATACTTCTCAGATTTAATTTGCCTTCCCAATTAACGATCCTATCAAAATACATCTAGGTTGGTGTAGAAAATCTAACCTGTTGATATAGCAATTACCAGAACTCCTCCAGAAAAAGAGCCACACAATCATCCCTCTTCCATCCCTACTCACAAAACCCTCTAGAAAAATAATGGCTTTTCCAAAACACTGTAAGACCTAATTTTGTGAGAAAATCTAACTGAAGAATCAAGTACCATCCCATGAATAACTTCCTGCTCCTGAAGAGAGAAGAGATATTACAAAGCTCAAGTGCCCGGCTGCCTTCAGCAACAAGGATGACACACAGGAGAAGAATCCATACACTGGAGGGATAAAAAAACAACTGCGTTATGTGGATGTCATAAAATAGAACAGATGTTATCCTTCGTATACACACATGCAATTCAGTGTCACACACTACACCTGCAGGAAATAAAAATTAAAAAAAAATAAGGGAGAGAGGCCTATGAAGCCAATAGATAATTCCTCACCACGGTCAAGCACATGCATGTTTTGCTTGGTTTCAAGTGATGACGGGACTTCCAGCACTGCTTTTGAAAGAGCGATGCCACATGCCCAGCCTTCACATTTTTCCTCTGTTTAATTTCATCTGACAACTCTGAACTATAAACTTCTTGTGCCAACCTAAATAATTCCTCTCTTTCTCAGCAAGGCTGGAAGAAAGTACTTACCCACTTGCCAGCTGCAGCTGAAATTTTGTGCCAGGAAATAAATGTCTTTTGGGCAGGTTGTAAACTGGAAGCTTCCATGACTGCTGAAGGACAAGAATAAGAGTGGGACCACCCTATCCCTTCCCAGATTAATAGTGTTGCTGTATTTCAGCTACACCATGGATTGCACTTAATGAAAGCATCCAAACAGAGCTACTTCCTCCAAGTACCAAGCCCAGGTATCAGGAGACGCTTTTGTCAATTTTGCTCTCAACCAGGCTTTTTATAGACATTGCTTCCATCCTCTGCTCCAAAAATCCTAGCTTATCTCTGTATTTTTGATCTTTAGAAAAGTTCTCAGATAAGAGAGTCCTCAAAGGAGCAAGACCTGTTTCATCCTTTTTTTTCTTCCCCCAGTAAGGCACAGGTGTATATACACTGTATGCACACTGACATTAAATAGCAAGTGCTCCAGCTTCCCTTCCTTCGCCTCTTTTCACAGCCCGAGGAGACTTTGACCTTCCTACAGACACTAAAAACACTTACAGGCACTGGTCACTACAGCTCTCCTGAACAATACAAGGCGAAGACCAAGGACATGCACTACGTCTCCCCCAGAGTCAAGAAAGGCAACGAGTAACAGAGAGCAGAAGGATAGGTTTTGTGGCAGAATGGATTATGGCTAAATTAGAAATTAAAAGAAGAGGCTGTGAAGTGTTTAAAGTCCTCCACTTAGAACTGAGTGGATACTGGGTTCCTTAGCTTTGCAGGCCAGGCTTCCCCACAGGTGTATTGCCAGGCACCCCGACATCCACAGATATACAGATGAGACACACAACAGCACAAGACCCCCGATACCTCCACTCCACCCATCTTCCCTCTCCTCCTCCCAGCCTCCATAGGCTTCCCAGCTACAGGATGCCACTGCCTGTTTACATATCCTGGGGTTTTTATGGGGGTCTCCAAAGCTCTATGAAGTTTCTCATAATAAATCACAATCACAAAGCCACAGGCACGAATAAAAACCTGTGTTGCTGCAGTGGAAAGCGGTCTTTCCCTCTTTAACCCACAATCATTGGCCTCTTTCCCATGCTTAACATCATCCTGTTTTCATTTTGGCAGTGACCTGAATTTTATATTCACAAAAATATTGCCAAAATTCTGTAATACCAGTTAGAAACTCAACTAATATAAAATTGTAAAGATAAATACATATACTGCTAAAAAACAAGTACCCTCTCCTATAGAAAACAGAAGTAGAACAAATATTAATAAATGCACATAACAAATCATGGCAAGGTACATTAAAAGAAACAAATGTCTCAAGACATGCATCAGTACCATGGACTTGGTTTTTAATATACAGAGTGGTTACATCTCTATCATCTTCACAAATAGAGCCAAGCAGTGCCTGTTCCCTTTGCTCATTAAAGCTCTACAACTGGTGCCTCCTGTATGCCCACATGTACCATTTCATTAAACTCACTTGACATTAGATGAAGAAAGAGTACAAGAAAATTGCATATTCCCCGCCTAAAGTAAACTTGTCATTTAAACCTTGCGTATAGATAGAATTTGATACAGCACTGGCGCAGTGAGTCATTCGTCAGTTTTAGAGTTTGTACAACAGTATTCTTACATATGTTTTGCAATACTTTCCAGTTAGCTACCACCCCATGTAATTATAAGTTTTTACTGGAAAGGAAGCATACATTTTGAATTTGAACACTGCACTAAAATCTGTAGAAACAAAGCTTACTTTTATGGCCAGATCTTGAGCAAAAGTAAATCCAGGTAAGGAGCCCTCACAAACTCCATGAAAGGCAGAAGTCAAGGCACTGCTTTTAAGGGAGAGCAAGCAATGATGGTGAGCACCACAAGTATTTCTCAATTAATTCTTCCAAGCATAAACACAAGGAACTCAGGTGTCAGATTTCTTCAAAAGCTGTTTCTTAGCTACATAAGTTAAAACTGCATTCATTCAAATCACTATATAAAACATCCAGTAGCTATTACGAGTACTTTACTTGAAAATAATAGGCAATTTTACATCCTTCTGTCCTGGGGTGAGATTACACACTAAGAATTTTCCCTACTGTCTTACATTCACCTTCTATTTTTAAGTTGCGTAACAGACCTGAGTAATTTAACTCTCAACCCCAGCTTCTAAGAGGCACTGAAAAAACCACTGAAACAGAAAGGTTTGTCCTGGTTAATACTACTAACAAGATCAGCTCAGACTCTCACCTAGTGGTGTTCAGCTCACTCCAATGCTTTATGGAGGAGTTTACAATTCTTCAAAAGGCACAAGTCCCAGCTTCAATGTGCACACAGGCGCACGCTGACTGCTTAGGTAGGCCTCTTCAGCCAGCTTTTAAGCTGGTTATTGTTATTATCCCTTTCTACTATCTAAATTCAAATCAAATGCATCTACCGAATTGTAGATCTCCTGATATCTGATAAAAAGCTGGACAGAAAAAGTACCCTTTGCACAATTAAAGTTAGCTGGTTAAGATTCAAGAAGAGGCAGCAACAACTGTGGGTTTTTTCCTCCAAATTGCATATACTATGACCTACAAGAAACATTTTCTGCTTAAAAGTAATACTTAAATGGAGATCTATGGCTGAACGTTATCACAAGGATTGCACTTACTTGACAGTCTGCTATTAGCCAACTCCATTATCGCTATTTGCAGTTTTTAAATGTACAGATTCAGAAGTAACTGTACAAAGCCTCCATTACAAGTGGATTTATGGAAAGCCACAGCAATAATCATCCTCATTAAGCATATCTTCCCACAGCCTTGCATTATGTGGACACAAAGAGGAAAACATTTCTTCTCCATTACCCACAAGCTTAGATCTTTCTCCTTATAATCACAAGCTTTGACTGTCTTCTCTACTTTTGCCAATGACAGTTATCTCACATTCCCAAAAGCAGGACTTAATTTAAAAAAAAAAAAATTTAAAAATACCTACATACCTCTCAACCCACAACCAAATACAGACACAACGTAGGACAGCTTCTACTTTGATTTTCCAGAAACTGACATTTTCACTGGCAACATGCATGACAATAAAATGTTATCTGTGGCTTCCACTATTTTGCTAACGGCCCCAACCAGTATTTATCCAAGATATTTTTATGGACATGCAGAGGCAAAAGAAAAGGGCAGATGGCAATATTTGTATCTAAGCTGAATTATAAAAATCTCAAGCTGAACTGATGCATTAACTCCTTGGCCATAAGCTGTTTTAACCCCTTCACGTGTACGGTCACGCTGCATCCTATTTCAACGACCAGGACGCATGCCAGTGACGTAGGCTAAGAAACTTGCACGTTAAGATGGTGGGTTAAAGGCAGAAACTGAAAAGTTAAATAATCCAACAGTGTCACCCACTACATATCCAGATCACAAACCGGCTATTTCGCCATGCAAATTTTACTTCTTGCTTACAAAGTTCAGGCCGCTGATCATGCGCTTCATCATAGGGATATCTATTACTCCTACGTCCTCAGCCCCACAGCAAACCACTATGGCAGAAATAATTAAATCAGGATTAAAGTACACTTGCTCCCTCTATAAAACTATTCTCGTGAGCCACGCATTTCCTGCATTATCGTAAGGAGTGCAATGGACATTATTTAAAAAGCTGTTTTCAAAGCCACACTGGCAGGCTTGGAACGATCACCCAGTAACCAGACACGGAGATAAGTCAATTGCAGCACAAGACCTTCGTAATCTCAGATTAAATTTGTCATTTCTCTAACATTTACCTTGAAAAATGAACAAAGGTGGTTATACAAGCAGCACAAGGAAACTCTATTTGCTCGCCGTCCCTGCTCAGGTTAGCCGCCTTCAGAGATCTCTAAACCAGCAAATATTCAACGTAACTTACGTTTGAAGCTTTGATTATCCAGTTATCTCCAGACTAAATCACTTTTCATAGCTCAATTCTACACTTGCCAAGAGAACATTTTATTTGATACTGACAATACAGCTTCATTTGGTTACATCTGAAATAAAAACACAAACTCCAAAACGCTTTAAAACAGCTGCCCCAGTCAGTCTCCTGGAAACAGAGCACATCTCTTCCACACTAGAGGTCTGCGGGAACAAGATCTTTGTTTCACAGCGCGGAAATACTTTCTTTCATTGAACTTAATTTACGCCAGGTATTTGAACCACTTGAAGTTGGATCTTAAAACAGTTTCTGGGTGCCGACACCCGCCGGGAAGGTGAGCACGCCCGCTCGCATTCGCCTCCAGCCCCCGCTCGCCGCAGGCTGCCTGCGCCCACCCCGGCGCCCCTCCTCGCCAGCCCGGCCCCCGCGGGACAGCCGCCCCCCACCCCGC
>VZTV01052769.1:39227-58192 GCA_013400875.1 Anhinga rufa
CCCGCGGGAGGGGGCCGCGGCCCCGCCGTGCCTCGGAGGGGCGCCCCGCGCCGCGCCCTCCGCCTCTCAGCGCGGGTGCCTGCGCCGGTGGGGTGCCGGTCAGAGCCGAGGTGGCCCCGGGGCCGCCGGCGGGAGGTGGAAGCGGAGCGAGGGGCGCCCGTCGGGAGCAGAGCGGAGCCCTCCCCACCCACCCGCGGCGTCTGCCCGTCTGTGGCGGCGGCGGGTGAGCGCCACGCTGAGACCTGTTGCGATTTACGATCGGTTTGACCGTGTCGCGGCTGTCGGGAGTTGTCTCAGCCCGTGCAGCCAGCTCCGGCTGCTGGATTAGTCCAGCCCTTCTTCTTCCCCATCCAGTGCCGGGAACCAAGAAATAGCCAAACGGAGGGGGGGTTTCTGCGGCCTTTTTAGGTGGTGGAAGGGTCAAGCCAGTCAGCTGCTCCGACTGTGTCGGCGCCCCTTGGCTCCTTGCCCAGGCCTTGCTAGGTGCTGGGGTTGCGTCAGCACTGGCAATGCCACGACGCTTAGCGGTTTCACCCTGCTGCCGTTCCCCTCCGCGAGCTGCCCGGGGGTCGCTCTGGCATCGCCCACCGCGTGCTAATTTTTTTTCCCCTCTCTGGTCTCCGGGATTTCCCCCCATGGGTGGTAACTGCACCCCTCTGGGGATCCCTCACCGTTGTCCTCCCATCTCTGTTCAGCCAGGGTGGTGGTAAGAGCCAAATAGTTTGCAGAGGTTCTTCCTCTGCCCCAGCATGGTTGCCTCAAGCACTCTGAGGAGCTCTGGGCTTCACGTTCCCGAATGCGATGCCCGGTCCCTCGTGCGTCACTCGCCTCTGCCCTAAACCAAGCACCTGAAGCCAGTCTTGCAGCCCTGCCGCACAGCAGGAAGCTCTCGCACTGAAAGCCTTTGGTTCTGGGGGTATTTTCCTTCCTACTCAATATCCAAATGTTGCTGCAAAACAGCCCTTCTGTGCATTACACAGTGAGGCCACGGAGCTTAGAGTAAGTGGTGCTGGCGGAGCGCCACGCAGCACTGCCAAAGTGCCCATGGGCTCCGCTCTCCGTGTTAAAATTTGGATCCGCTTCAGGATGCTCCGGAGCACAAGACCACAGGGAAGCCGGGAGATCCCTACTCCAGAGCAGGGGTTCACAGAGCTGCCAGAGCTGTTCCCCCGGCTCACGCAGCAGCCGTGTTGGCAAGTTTAAGGTGGGTCACGTCAACCCGGCCCCTGATCGTTTTATGTGGAAGCGACATGTTTTTGAGGTTTGCTTGAAGAATGAAAGATGTGAGGCTTAATGCTCCTTTGCTAATCTTGTCAGATGCTTAAGAACTGTTGCGTGGAGACACTGAAATGTTGGGCCAAGCTACGGGACAGATTTTTAAGATATTTTTAGACACCTAAAGGTGTAGGTTACTAAATACCTTCACAAATCTGGATTCATGTGACTGACACAGAGCTGCCTCATAAACTTTTGATGCCCTGGAGCTTCTAGCCAAGACTTGCAGGTAAATGATTGTCCCATGGGTGTAAGCCATTAATTATATGAATCACTAAACAAAGAGTTGTCACATACAGCTACCACCCAAAACTCTGTATTATTCCCCCGTGCACTCCATGCCTTCATGACATAAAAACTTGGAAGGCTATGAATAGTGTGAGCCCAACAGGCACTGGTGCCTTGCGCTTCGCGGAATACGGGGTGGCCCGTTTGTCACCTCTTGTCTGAGGCCTCTGCAGTCGTGGGGCACGGTTCCTCAAAGCAAAGGCATCCGCTTCAGCGGTTTGCTTAGTACAGGATACACTGGCACGTTGTCACCAGAGCTGTATGCTGGAAGGAGGTGTGCAAGAGTCCTAAAGCCCTGAGTTTGATCCACCAGTTTATATATAGCACCCTGTTGTTTCATCTCGGTGGCTCGCCTGGCTCCAGCCTGCCCAGCCGTTCCAGCGGTAAGGTTTTTGAAAGGCAAAATCTCGGTGTGTATTTGCAGCACCTGGTTTGGAGGTCACTGCTCCTGGTAGCTCTTCCTTCCCTTTGATCCAGCTCCTCAGAGCAAACGTACACACCCATATTCTTGTCATGTGTGCCACTTGATAGCCGGCCAGCGTATGGATGCTGTGGGGTGGGTTTTGCTTGCCTTTAACATAATTAATTGGTATAAAATCAAAAGACTGGGATTCTGAATTTTTTAAGACTTGTCAGAACAACTTCCCTTCTCATTTCTGGTGCTGCTAAACTTGCTAAATGCTCTGGATTGAATCTGTAAGCTGCAGAGCCTGTCGGAAGCCCGTCCTTTCTCCAGCTGTGGGTTTGGTGGTTTGGTTTTTTTTGAGGGAGTATTCTTGCTGATGACTTTTTCTCACCTGATTTTATAGTAATTGTCAATTGTATTGTCAGGTCTCCTGATCTGATTCACAAGTGCCTAGTGCAGTGCTCAACTTGGTGCTCATGTAAGATAATACATCTCCATCTGTAGATCTGCTTGACAGCACAGCTTGAGGACCATATGGCCATGACTCTGACTGCCCACCATTTTTTCGATATTACCCCCAAGACTCTTTCATTTCCTTTGTAAGACAGGATTATTAGAATACTCTGTTTTGCTCCAAATAATAATAAAAAAACAATCTACCAATCTGTGTTACCCATTCCTGTTCTTCTCCAACTGAAGGAACTGCAGCCTTGGAGAGACAGCCCTGACACTTCCTCGTCCGCAGCACTAGGTTGTCTGGACTGGAGAATCTTTAAGCTGAGGATAACAACTTACCCTTAGTTTTGCTTTACTACAGTTTGTACTTGATTGAAGAAATAAAAGCCGGTGTTGTAATAAAAGCGCAGTCACAATGCAAAAGTGGTATTTACTTCTGTTTCCTGGCCCGGAAGTTTTCTCTTCCTCAGGTACCTTTCTGTAAAGTAGGTACAAGTGTCTTTCCCTTTCTGCATCGTTCGTCTTTGCTGCCTGACCAGATCTGGTCAGGATATGTGCTCACTTTTACTGCGGCTTTGCATAGTGCTTAGCACTCCTCTTGATTGATGCCTTAGAGATCCTACAAAGTGCATAAACATGAGTAATAATCCTCATAGTTCATTTACCTCCTTCTCATAGTAAACTAGAAAGGGAAGTTCACTGGGGAAAAAAAAACCCAACCAACCAACCAAAAAAAAAGCACCACCTGACAATTTGTTCCTGGCGTGTAAATATATTTTGGGTATTATTAAATGGGAAAAGTTTTCTGCTCCTGACTGAATAAATGTGATAGAGGAAGGCCCTGGGAAAGCTGGTCACTGAGGCAGAAATTGAAATGGCCTCCTGCTTCTGCTAAGGGCCAAAATCTGGAGCGCTAATGGCAACTGTCCCATGGAAGACTCTTCCCAAAATGCAATCGCTTGTTCACAAAAGCAGACTTACATATGAGTAATTATCCTTTGCAGCATGGTCTCCACGTGTTCAAGCCCCAGAGATATCAGCTCACTGTCCTTTTCTAACCCTAAATGAATGGTAATGGAAAGGCTAAAATACATCACATACATGTAAGTTAAAGCAAACAGTAGACAAAATGCAGTGAGCTTACTGCTGGAGTGGTCTCTGCTCCCCTTTGTGTTTCCTGCCAGAGTTTGCCTCTCCTGCATTTCTGTTCTTGTCAGGTCCCTGAGAAACTGTGGTTTTCTGGCTTTCATTGCAATGGCATCTGTGCTCAGGCAGTCCAAGAGTTGCTCTGGTGGTCTTCAGCTCCAATCCTTTACAGTCTGGCAGACCACAGGCTGTCAAAGAGATGGAGAGGAGCACTAATCACACTAGGATTTGAGCACTTCCTGAGCTGATATATTTATCCTCACAGGTAGGAGATTACTACTGTCCCCCTTTTGGAGATGAAAACCAGATGCACACAGAAGCTAATTGACTTAGCTAATGTCACACAGGAGCCGGTGACAGAGGAGCGAAATGAGATCAGCCGCTGGCCCCACTGCCATGTGCCAGAGGACAGGTCTGCTCAAACGGTTCTGAAAGCCTGGTTGGTGCCCAGGGGCTTTTATAGCCCTGTGGAAATGCAAAGCACGAGCCTTCAGTGCACAGCAACCCAGGGCGGAAAATTCAAAGCACAAGCTTTCAGATTGTAGCAGCATTGGAAGGAAGGGATGGATTTGCACTCAGATCCAAGCCAGGGAGCGGCAGCGATACCAGCCTGGCCCAAGTTGGCAAAGTGACTGGGCTTTTGTACTTGCCCTGGGGAAGAAACATTTTTTCTTTCCGGACAACTGTTGAGAAGTGATTCCTGATATTGGATCAAAGCTCTCGGCTGATTTCAGCCTTGTCAGAAAATCCATCTGGGGGCTGAGAGCTCCCCTCCTCACTTTCACACTAGCGAAAGCAGGAGCTTCTGGAAACAAAATTTCAGCCCAACCCTTCTTTTTTATTTTTTGTATTAATTTTTAGTCCTGTTTCCTTTTATATTTCATTTTCAGAACATGTTGAAAGCATTTTAAAAGAGGCTGTGAAACAGTTAAGAGACTGGAGACTGTGTTCAGAGACCTTAAAAGCAATTCTGTTTTAAAGCTTCGGGTTGTGTTGTAAGTAGCAGATGAGGAATACCACTAACACAGCTCATGTGTACAAGAGTGGGTTTGATTAAATGCTTGCCCTTATAAGCATTGAGACAGGAAAGGGAGTGGCATTGCCTTATCCTTGCAGCAAATTTATAGACCTTGTTAGCGAGGTTAAACTTTTGTGCTGACTAAACTTTTCCACACCCTCTTTCTGCAATAAAAATCCACCTCAAATTTTCAGCTCACAACCAAGTAGCAGATGAAGTAATGCCGAATGTTTCACATTAAAGCAAGGCAAGTATCCTGAAACACTCTTCCTCAGCACCAAAAATGATTCTGCCCAAACGGCTGCTCTTCCCTCAGAGAACTCCGCCTCTTACCAGCTTTTAATATTTTGTAGGATTGCAAAGCTAGTGCTTTTCCTTGACGGTATCATTGACTTCAGGTCTGATTGTGGGATGGATTCTGCCCTCGGTTCTGCATGCAGCAGCACCCTCTGACAACAGCCACCTAAGACAAAAAGGTAATTCAGAGAGCAGAGACAGTAAGTGTAACTGGGAGAAGGATCATCCTGACCACAGCTCTGCTGCAACAGGTGACAGGCAGATAGGACAAATATATCAGATTGATGTTTATACACCCAAAGGAGGTGACACGATTGCTGTTTATCAAATTTTCTTTTTAAGTTAGAAGATCGGATCTGAAATTTTCAAGGTGCAATAAATGGGGAGTCCCATATTCTTACCTCAGTGTTTAAGAGCTTTAGTCCTGAAAAGGTGATGGGGATAAAGTATTGCCCCCACATCAGACAATCTCAGCCTTTTTTGTGCAAACGGCAAGAGTGGCCTCGGAAGGGTCACAGGAGCCCTCGGGTACAGCACGGTTACCATAGCTCTGCTCTGCAGCTGAGATCTGCAAAGAAACCAAGCAGAAGAATTTGGGCACTCCAGCCTTCTACAGCAGTGGCACAGAGGAGGGCTTTGGAGCCTGCCCAGCTGAGCATGTGAAAGCTGGGATCTCCTGGTTGAAGTATTACAAGCACCAGAGCAGGCCTGGAGTGCGACAGGCAGCCGTGAACTTGGCAGAAGTAGAATTTAATGGCTGAATTGTACTTATTCCTCTTACAGCCCACAGTGAATTTTCTCAGTGTGAAGCTCGGTACCCGAGCTCTGCACAGAGACCAGGTTGCAGTGGCAGGTCGCCGTGAACAGCATGGGAATGCCACGGTGCTGGGGAAGGTGGCAGCGCTGTGAAGTGTGACCGTGCTGTGATGAACACCCGCGGTGGTGGGTATGAGCCTGGAGCAGCAGTCCTCCTCGAGTCTGTGGGACTAATCCTCGCAGCGCTCACAGGGCAGGGTTTGCACCCGGGAAGAGGCCAGAATGAGGGTTATATGATGCTTAATCTCATAAACCTGAACAGGACTTCAATGCTTCTCAGAATTTTGCTACCCTATTGCGGGATGTGCATGTATTATAGAAGTAAACTATACTTGAAGGGATTCCCTAATGATTTTCTTTAATTCATTCCTTCTGCCACCCCCACAGCAGGAACCAGCTGTCTTGACGGGTCATTTAAAACTGCTTTTGTAAAAATAGATTTGTATTTTATGGCTTAATTTTTAGAGACTGGTGACTGGTTAAACTACTTTCAGCACCAGCACCTCTTGCTTTGGGCTCCAGCCTTCAAATAAGTCACCGGTTGTCATGATTTACTGTGTATAGTATGGGACAAGTGCAAGATTTTGACAAGAAAAGATATTTGGGTGTTATCTGAGGAGACATGGGGAAAGTCACTTAGCTCAGTGTTTATATAGAATGGCTTTCTTGTTTCAGAGGTCACCTCTGTTGAAAAAACAGGTGCAGGCTTCAGGCATCAGCTGCAAGGGCTGTTTCATGCATTAGGGAGGTTGTAGTTTTTCCTATTAAAGATGGTCGGAATTTTAGGCAATAATTTTGGTTTAAATTTAACTAACATTTCTATCATGATTCTTGCAGAAAGGTGCAGCCCATCAGCATAACAGTTGCTTTTGTGGTGATAATACCAGTGTCACTTCTAAATGCAGTTCCCATTAAGAGCAATGGATGTGGAAACCTGTTCCTGAAAACATTTGTCCTGACTTTGAAGACAACTGTCTGCAAGTTTAAGTAAGAGCAGTAAAGTGGATAAGGAACAGGCTATAAACACGGTGGAGAATTTGTTCAAATTTGGGAATTAAGGGTTTCTCCAGTGCTGTTCTAAGTGTGGGAGAGTTGGCTCCAATAGTCACTCTGCAAATAGGACAGAGTGGTGTTTGTGTTTGTTTTTAAAAGCACCTTGAGATGGCATTTCTCCAAACCTGAAAGGGTAGGCATGTTCAGCAAATTAAATGGGCAGGCTGGGCATTCCTGCACCACAGGCCCTATGGAAAGCTGCAAGGCTGCTTCCTCAGCCCTCCGCTAAACCAAGCCTTGCCTGCCTTTTCCCTTCTGCTGACTCTAGTCCCAGCAGCTCTCCAGGCTTGTCTATGTCTTTCTCCTCTCTCCACCCCGTTCCCTCCTGCACACACGTGCACACGCACATACACAAAGCCCCCAAAGCACTCTCCTGCTGAGCGCTTGCAGGGCTGAGTCGCTGCCCTGGGGACTGGCCATCCTCTCAGTATCTCCAAGCTCTCCTTGCTCCGAGTCAAACTTCAAAACAGAGGTGGTGAACTCACCCTCGCTTTTATTTCTCTACCCCACATTTTCCCACCTGCAAGTCTTTGTAACAGCTTTAGCATGTCACTTGCCAAATTTTCTTTATATAGGTTCTTGGCCTGGGCTCATGGCAGTAGTATCTGAGCACCTTTCAGTCATGCATGAAGTGATGTGACTCATGTCAGGCTCCGGTGATTTGTTCTCTCTCCCCATTATTTCCCAAGAAGGAGGGCTGTGCCTGCTGTGCTGGAATCTGTTTTGTTTGGGTAAAGTTTCAGTTTGTGAGATTTTCCTGTGACCGAGAGGCTGAGGGTGTCACCCACAATCTTCATTCTTTCGTCCCTTCAGTGTTGTCTGCTGACATGTTGAAGATTTTCACAATTTTTATGTTATCTCTGCGCTACATTCCTCTGATAACCAGAATATTTGGCATTGTCATATTTAATGACTAAAACCATCCAGCAGTATTCTGTCTTCTGGTGTTGGGTTCAAGTCAGCCTTTAACTATTAGAAGTCAAGCTGGGAACGTGCTGAGAACAGAGCAGTCCACACGTGTCCCATCAGTTTTTACACTCTGCATCAAATGCTGCTGGTCATGGCAGGACGTGGGGCTACACAGATGGCTGGGCTGGGCTGAACAGTTCTGTGTTCCTGTTTCCCCAAAATCTTTGTTGATGCTGTTCAAAGTACCCCCCCAAAATTCACAAAACCAGGAAAATTTTAATCCTTTTTTTTCTACTTTTCATTCCATGGGATATTAGCAGGAAGTTAGCTTCTTGAAGGTGGTTTTTTTTTCCTCTCATTTATACTTTATATTTTTAATTACAGTAAGAACTCCACTGTAGAAAAGACATTGAAAGAAAATAGTGTGATCATCAGATTCATATTTGGCTTAAATGATGGACTCAGTTTCTGCTCTCCCTATCCTCCAGCTGGTTCTGAGGTGAAAAAGAAAAGGAACGACTGAGTTCAGGAGGACGGGTGTAATAAAACAGGTGATTTTTAAAAAGCAAGTAAAGAATCCCAAATTCTTAAACAATTTAAATTGATGATCATGAAACAAAGCTGTCATTCAAAATGTCACTCTCATAAGATACAAAATGATCTGTAAAAAAGTTGTACAAATAAGTTCCCTTGGGCATTCCTGTGGCACACCGAAAGCATCATATACTGTCTTAGGAATAGGTTCAGAGCAATCGAAACTGGTAAAAATGAAACTGCAAAGAAGGGAAGACAAGCAAGCTTCAGCTCCTGTGGTAGGGTGTGGATTTGCTGCAGGCAGCCGGGAGGAAGATGAGCCCGTTCTCTTCCATGTCTCCTCCCACCCACTGCCACCTTCCCCAGCATCTGGGGCAGATCAGAGTTGCCACTGAGACAAGCCTTTCCCCATTTTCCTGGTGAGGGGGATCTCCGTGCATAGCCAGGCACACTCAGGATTTTAAGACTTGACCTTCACATAATTATAATTATATGAATCAGCTGAATCTAGAAAAAGCTGGTGCCGCCACCAAAAGAAGCATCCACATAATTTTATTCCTACCTGATACCACATTCTCCATTGCATTAACAGAAGCAGCTGCAGTGTGAATCAAATCAGGGGGCAGTTCTGGATTAAAACTAATCTGACAAAAAAAAAGGGCAAGTTTTAATCTCGATGCATTTTCCCTTGCAGCCTTGAGTATGCTGGCACCAGCACAAGGTGAAGGTGTGCAAGGGCTGGGCTGAAAAGCCATGGCGGTGGGAAGGCAGGGCTGCTTTCCATGGCCGGGCTCCTTTATGCTTTTGCTGTTGGACAACTGACATTTCTTTCTGCAGCAGTGATAGTTTATGCTGGCCTAAATTATATGTAAAATTACAGCCTAATGTAAAGGGTATTGCTTTGTGCCTACTTTGAATTTAAAAGGTTTCCTTAGGTTAAAACATATATCAATGCTTCCAGCCGTAGGACCGAAAGTGCTGCATGCTTTGGTTGTTATTCTGTGCTGGCCATGTAAAGCAGCTGTAAATTCAGGTACCTGCTTTGCATTACCATTGGGGCACAGCACAGCCAGCACTGGGGTGAATCAGGGATATACTTCATCTTTTTATACACTGCATTGAGAGACAAAAGGAGAGAGAACCTTGGTGCCAGAGGGCAATTCATCTCCACCCTCTGGTTTTCCCATCTCTGAGCAGGGAGGCAGCTCCTCACGGTAGCAACAGTTGCAATCCCCCCATCCCAACCCTGGCAACAAACATCCCCTTTTCCCCCTGTTTCCCATCCCAGTCTCTACCCCAATTCCCCAGCAGGATGCAGAGCCTGAGCCTTCCCCTCCGCAGCAGGCTGAAGGCACTGACAGATACTGGAGGGGAACAGGAGGATGAAGGGAGCTGCTTGGTGGTGAGCACAGAGGCTGTAGGGAAAATGGGGACATCTACAGCACTTATGAGACGCTGGGCTGGAGTAAGGTCCCTTAGCCAAGGGACATATGCTGAGGATGGAGAATGAAATAGGAGAAGGTCACAGGGATGCAGAAGTTAGCAGCTCTGCCCCCAGAAACATCCCTCCAATTGATTGCATTATGCCTCCAGCCTACTGCACGTAGCATCCCCCCATCCTGCTGTCTGCTCCAACCTCCTGTTCCAGTGGGGAGTTTCCCTAAACCCAGCTGCCCCCTTCCAGCCATCCTTGGTCCCACCTGCGAGCCCACCCTGCCGGCTGGAAATGCTGCCGTGCCTTCACGCCTTTGGTGGGCTCCGGCTTTGGGCAATCTATCACATCCCTTTGGAACCTGTTTACTCTATTGCTGGTAAAAATGGGCATCTTAATTTCTAGTCTGAATTTGTCCAGTTTCATCTTTATTAGCTTTTATTATGCCGCTCTAATCTGCTAAAGAGTCCTTTAATATTGAAAGGCTGGAGACAGCCAGAATCCTCACAAGAGCTGGGTTCTTGTTCCAGGAACTGCAGCATATGCTCCTTGCAGAAAAGATTTCCATTTTTTCAGCGTTCCTTCTATAAAAACATCCAAATGCAAGTTTATATCTGAATACCACTTTTTTTCTGAGGGGCAGAGTCGTGCTGCTAAAACATGAGTGTCTGCCTAGAACTTTCTCCAGGTATAGGGATTTTAGCAGAGGTTTCTGTATTGTCCAAACTAGGCAAACAGGGGTTGGAGCTCAAACCTCAGCTCTGAAGCCAGGAGGCAGATGTCCAGGCTAGGAGTAGATATTGAGAAACATCAGTTTATTAGTGAGGAGTTCAGACGTATGCAGAGCGTGTGGGCAGTGCTGCGGAGTGTCCCCATGCTGTCCCTTCCCACATGTCCCAGCAGGACCCTGCCAGGTGAGGAAGGCTCCAAGGAAAGGCTTGCCGCAGAGGTGATGTACCTTTGGAGTCTTCTTGGGGTGCCTCCTCAGCCAGCTCATCACTCGCATCTTATTTATGTTTCCCTAGTGCATGACCAGACGTGCTGTGAGACTCCATATGAAAATGCTATAAAGTAAAGAAGAGTTTTTACTACATCAGCTTAAAGACTGCATCAGTCTTTCAAATGGCATTTAGTATTGCCACTTTGACTCTATAGATACAGCTTTGTCACGCTGCCATCATAAACTTCAACTTACAGCTTTGACCACGAGGCTGCACTTGGCAATGACAGCCCAGCCAAGAAGGACGGAATCCTTTCCCAAGCTGAAGATACATAACCCCTTGGAAAATAATTTGTATGTGGAAAAAACACACATTAGTGGGATTTGTTGTTTGTATAACCCGAGAACGGTTTTAATTAAACAATAAATCTAAGAAGCAATTAGGCAAAAAGGGGTTGGGGCAGAATTGATATTTTGAGAGAAAGCTGAGATATTGCAGTTTAAAAATCAGCTGGGCTGCATGTTCAGCAAGTATCTGCTACAGCACCTGTGGAAAAGCCACAGTGTGCTGTAGCATAAATAGATGCCTATCAGGCGAGAAGCTCCATGGGTAGATATGTAATTATACAACTTTAAAAAAAAGCATAATATTTATACTGCAGCCTGGATTGGCTTCAATCATGTGCATAATAAATTTATTTGAAAACATCCTAATTATGTGTTTACCTGACAGAAGGAGCCATTACAATCACCCTGGCATGTAAACCCATTTTATAAATCTGCCTGCTTTGCCTTTACCCAAGAGACCTACACCAACTGCACATTTATAATTATTTATATAAATCTGTGAAGTATATAAATAATAATATTCCTAAAGGATATAATCAAAATATTCTGGACTTCTTTTTCTCTTCATTCTAGATTGTTTGGGGTTTTTCTTAGAGCTTTTCTGGGCAGGGATGTTGCATTTTATATGCAGGGAAAAAAAATGCATTCTTAACACTCTGGAAATAATAACAAACTCCTTGAAAGATTTAAATTAGTTTGTTCCCTGAATTAAATGTCCCATCTGCTTCCCTTCCCTCCCCAAGCCTCTTCTTGCCACCCCCTGGTGCGTGTGCACATGGGTTTGGTTTGGTTTTTGGTTTTTTTTGAGTTGCTTCTGAATTCCAGCAAATGCACAGCTATTTTGTCCTGCAGGGGTTGTTCCATGAAAATCAGGTTTAGGGCTTGTGCTGAGTGTTGAGCACAGGCTTCATACCTCCTGGCCAGGGGAAGGGCCAGGCTGCACCCGCTGCCTTTGCACACACACGCTGATGGGGGTTGGCTGGGGGGCTCGCCTGTGCAGCCGGCGGTGCCGTAACAGGGTAACTTGTGGCTGCTGGAGTTAGAGAAACACTGCGGGGAGGGTTGTGTGTTTGGTTTAAACTTAGAGCATTGGAGCATTTGGGAGGAAGGCAAACAAATATTAAGAATCCTGACAAGTGAGCAAACAGTCGTAAGGGGGAAGGGAAATGAGTCTGGGGCTCAGCGACCTTGGCAATGTCTTTCTAAATAATGTGGTTGTCTAATGTACTCACAAAGCTAAAGTAAATTCTCATTTAAGTCTGATTCCATCCTATACTCACAGGGCTCTCTGCCTCTGTCTCTCCCCCACTCTCTCTCTCTCTCTTCCCTCCCTCTTTCTAGAGAGAATATGCCAGTCATATTAAAGAATGGCCTTGCAGCCTTAAGTGCACATCATCTTCTCCCTTGTTAGAGACAAAATAGAACATGTAAATATTTTCAAACATGATGTCTTGTTGAATCTTTTTCTGTAACTCATCCCAATCATTAGGTTGCATGTTGGACATTTAAATGAAAATGTATTCACGTAAATTCACCCTTCCTTTTGGGAAATATCTTATTTTAAAGTTAAAAAAACAAAACGGGAGACATGGTTCTTCTTGCTAGTTGCATGTCCTGCCAGCCTGATTACACAATCTGTTATAATTATGCTGAGCTCTGCAGACCTTTGGGGAGCCATGTTATACAGTAGAATGACTGCTAATTGCTAGGGGTAAAACCTTGGGCCCGTCAAAGTCAATAGCAAAATTTCTACTAATTTCATAGAGAGTATTTCTGGGACCATCTTCAGAATTATGAACATCAATATTATTTAATATACTAACTTTACTGAAAGGAAAACCAAATCTATCATTAATATTATATAGAGGCTAATAAACTCAATTTCTTGAACACTTAAGTTACCTGAAATTTTAAAATCTTCAGGTCATCAGTATTAAGGAAAACAGAACTTCTTAATTTAAACTGACTGAGCTATTTCCTTCTAATACAATTTGTTATGCCTCTGCAAAATTTATAATGGAAAGCTGTATGACCTGTCTGTGGTTTTTTTATATGCAGGCAAAATGCAAAATGGCAGGACAGATTTGCTGAAAGGCTTAAAAATGTCATCTGAGCTAGGATTTGAGATCCAGCAGAATTTGGGTAAGGCAATTATGAGCAACTTAAAGGGGGTGACTGAGATGTAAGATGTATTTCAGTCATAATAGCTGTCTTCTCATGCTGTAGCATGAAGGGTGGCACCGCACGTTGGGGATGTTAGGGATGGGTGACTGGTCCCTGGCTCCCACCTCCTCAGAGAGCTGAATTTACCAAACCATATATACAATTTTTTAATAAAGTAGGGAGAATTTGAAAGTGGAATTGAAAATCAGACCCATGGTCAGCTCTCGCCAGTACTGACTCATTTGCATCCCTTCTTCCATTTCATATTTATTTCAAACCATGATTTCAGTTGAGTTGAGCAGTATTTTTCATTGCCGGAAGGTAATCTCAAGCCAAACAAATTTAAGAATCAGCACAGAAGAACCTGAAATCCTGACTAATCTTCATCATTTTTTAAAAGGAGAATCAGTCAGGATGAAACTAGAAAGCTATGCCTAACATAATTAATTTTTAAAACCTTTTTTTTGGTAAGTGTATTTGGAATGAAAACAATCCTAACGGTAATACTGGTCTATTACTAGAAATGATGAAATTGTAAAAGCACAATTTTTTAGAAATCATCATCCTCTGTCTTCAGAGGAAAAGATAGATGACATTGTCATGTTAAATGATGGTGAGACATAATTAACTCTCGTTGATCATGGAAGGCAATGCATAGCACCATTTTTAAATCAGTAGCTTAGATAATTTGCATCTGAGAATTTTGTAGGAGCCAGCCAGGAAGCTGTCCAGATGATTACTGTTGGTTTTCAAGAAGTTTTGGAACTAAGAAAAGTTTCAGGGATCTGTTAAAAAACTAGTATTGTTTGAATATTTAAGAAGATACACAGTTGTAGGCCCTTCATCTTGACAACTAGTCACAGCAAAAGAATGAAATGACTGATACAGCACGTTGGTGAAGAATTAAAACTGGCAAATATAACTCATCCCCATTGAATTTATGGAAAATACCAAGCTAAACTGATATATTTTTGAATAGCTGACAAGTTCAATTAAAAAAAGTAATAGTCTATTAATACCATCTACAGCTAGACTTCTAATTGCCTAATACCAAACATTCTCCTTAATAAGTGAGAAACATGCCAGCAAACATGCTAAAGATTAAATAAATCGGAGGGTGGCTCCTCGACAGTTTTGACATGGGTTTGGCAGTGTAATGGTAAATGAGGAATGCTCACAGGAGGGGATGTGACTAAAGAGCCTGAAGAAATCCGTTCCTGTTCATGCACATTTTGAAAGTTTTAGCAGTGAAGAAAAAAGAAAATATAAATTGTTAATCATTAGTTTGTCGATGGCGCAAAAATTGTGGAAATACTGGAATGCGGAAAGCCCTGATACTAGATGAAAAGGCAGTCTGCACCGAAGGCTCGTCTTGGCAAAGTGCCGCCTTCACAGTATGCCCTAAAATAGTGTTTGCATTCTCCATCAAAGGCTAAGAATATACCAGAAACCATAAGCTTACACTTAATACTTCTTATAATACGTATGCAGAATGTTATACAGTTTATAGAAACCTAAGAACGTGCATTCAGTCGCTCGGGCCAGGGAGGAATTAGCTAGAGCTGCAACACATCGGCACTTTTTAGCTTCTAAAAGAAAATTTGCAACCACAGGATTGTGTTTCATAGCCACAAATGTGCCTACCCTTCATGAATTTGTCTAATCCCATTCTAAGCCCATTTATACTCTACAGTATCTTACGGCAATGAATTCCACAATTTTTTATATATATATTTTTATATATATATGTATATATATATCTTGTGTGGAAAAGTACTTCCTTTTGTTGGTTTTACACCTGTGACCCATTTCAGCTGGGAGCTTGCCAGTTCCTGTGTAGTGAGAAAGAGTGAGTAGTTCATCTTGGATCACTTTCTCTATATCATTTCTGATTTTATAGACTTCTATGACATCTCCTCAGTTCTGTCTTTTACGGGATGTATAATCCTAATCTTTCATTGCACAGGCGTAGTTCCACAACTTGCTGCCCTCACAGGCTCAAGGTGGTTATGGGGGATCACTTGGAGACCAAGCAGGGGACAAGAGCAGGTGCCTTCCTGGTCTATGGACTATGATAAAATTTTCTTTCATTAATCTGCTCGATTGCTTTTTGAACACTGTGATCCTTCATCATGCCCAGCATCCTCTGGCAGCAAAGATCCTCACCTCATTTGCATCTCCTCTGAAGGGATATCTCCTCCGGTTGATGTTGAACCTCCATCTGGTTGCTTTGCTCAGGCCCCCAGCTTCTTGTATTGAAAGAGGCATTGGACAGTTGTCCTCATAAATCCCCATTCAGCTTTTCCAGACTGTTCAGGATTTTATAAACATACAGAACAGTTGCATCAGTTCAGGTTAGGAGTCCTCATCTGTTCAGCCGTTCCTGTATCCCTGTGTACTTGGGGATTTGAACTGCCCTTGGTACTCTGCTCCCCTCTTTTCCAGCTCCACTCTCTGCTTTACCAGGCAGGGAACGAGATCTGCGCCCAGCACCCCGGTGCATGGGGTTTATACTGACCTGATGCTGTTTGCTGCGTTGGTCTGTATTCCTTCCTCAATTATTCTACTTGCTTTTCTGATCTCTGCTGAACACTGGGATGACATTTCCAGGCGTTTCTCTGTGATAACCTTGAAATCTTTTCTCTGTGTGGTAACAGGCAACTCACAGATCAACATGTGTACTTGAAATTAGATTTGTGTATTCTCATTACAGCACTTTGCAGATATCTACATTGATTTCAATGACATTTTATTGTCCAGTCATTCTGAATTGTGAGATCCTTCTAATCTCTAATCTCTTCACAGTAAATTCTTGTCCTTTAACCTTGCCAACAAATTTTGTCACTTCACTGGTCAACCTCTTTCTTTTTCAAAGGTCTGGTGACTATGTTGATAGCATAGGCTTTCATACCTCTTCCAATACATTGGCATGATCCTGAAGTAGGGAGGGAAGGAAGATGAAGAAAAAAATGAATCAATATTGGGTGCAGTATTGAAGACATAGCTGTAAGGTGGATTTAGAGAATGACAGTGATTTCATCTGGTTTTTTCTCCACTCTTTCCTGAACAATTCCTAATCTTAGATTTACTTTTTCAACTGGTGCTGAGTGTGAGGTGTTGTTTTCAGGGAGCTTTCTGTAGTGACTCCACAACCCTTTTCACAGTGCTAACAGCTCATGTAGGGCCCAGGGTTTTATATGTAGAGTTAAGGTTACTTTTTTCCCCTGTGTATTATTTTGCAGCTACAAACACTGAATTCAATTTTAAAACTCACTGACTCAATATTATGAGATCACCCTCCACTCTTTGCAATCAGCTTTGGTTGTGTTTAGCTTCATTTCAGGAACCTGAATAATCTCATATCATCTTCAGGCTGTGTCATCTTGCTACTCACCCTCTGCTTCCAGACTCCTTCAAAGATGTCTCGAGAAACCTGTGTGCCCACGATGGAGCGAGGGAACTGAGCAAATGGTGTTTGCCAGCCTGCCAAGGGTAAGTGGGTGGTGAAGGAGGAAAGCGAGCGCTTGTGTTGCCAGTTTCCTGCTTTGGGGAAGAAGGTCCCTCCAACTGGCATGAACCATCGTGCTGCCTGCCAGGAGTGGCGGCTGTTATCCCACAGCTACCATTCCAGGCGTCGCAGGTGATGAACAGCGAAGAGTCATTAACTAAGCAATCCAGACTGTGGCATGTAACACAGGAGCAGGCAAATAATGTTTCTTCCAGTATGAGCAATAGTAAACTCATTTATCTAAAAACAAAGAAGGAGGGCTACAAATAAGGAATGAGGACTTTGGAAGCGGTGACTCTGAGAAGGACTCACAGGTGATCTTGGCGGGGAATCACTTGCAGAGGAGCTGCCGGCATGGCTGGGGGCCAAAAGAGCTGGTGAAACTCTGGGGTATAGAAATAGAGTACCCAAGTGCTGTCCATGAGATCCCATTGCCTCTGTACTTGGCTGTGGTGTGACCTCTTTATTACTATATATAATAATATCCACGTAGCTATATTATATAAAGCTTAATTTATTAATACATATTATATAAAGCTTTATTATTTCTCTTGATATAATTATTTCTTTTGATCAAATTTCATAGCCGCTGGGTGATGGGCTCACCTAAATCTCAGCTATTGTCATACCTAAGAAGTTAATTGAGACGGGTGAAATGGGGGAAGTGGGATGCCAGCGAGGTGAACAATGAGCAACAGTAAACTACAGCCCGTTGACTGTATGGAGTTTCCAGCAGGTTGCTACAGGGCTAATACTTAGGCAGAGTATTAATTAACTTCTATAGTAATGATCTGCAAGGGAGTATTGATAGCACACTGTGTGCATGCAGATCATCCCAAAGCTGGGGGATGTTGTATGCAGCAGTAAAGAAAGATAAATAATACAAAAGAGTTGTGAACCTCAGCAATATGGGCACGAGCTACCGCAGTAAGTGAGCTACACCCTGGAAAGACACAAGTATTTTTGGGGGAGTCATTCAGACCATGGGGAAATGGAGTCCTGTGTTTCATTCATCCCTTTTCAGCGTTTCAAAGATTAGTATCTTCTGCCTGGTCAAGAGATAACGTTTTTAAGGTAAATCTCTGCAGACTCAGGGTTCCTGCTGGAGGGCTCTGAGCCTTGCAAGGAGGTGCTAGTTGGGCACCTGGATGTCTTGGGAGTCCCCCTTGGTATCTTTCTGCATATTTGAGCACCAACATTAAAAAACCTACTGTATGAACATGTGGTGTTGATAGAGTGTTGCTTTTCAGGGTCATGGCCAAAGGAGGACAAACTGTTGAGTTATGAGTCTGTGAAGTCTATGGAGCCCAACATGGGAGGCTGTTTGGTTTGGATGATGTGAGAGGATATAAACAGGAATTCTGGGCTGAGATCAAATGGAGTAACCTTAAATTAATAAAAACAAAATGTTCCCCATAGCGATATTAGTACAAAGAGGGACACATCCCCAACACCAATGGTGGAAAGGAAAGCATGCCTTTGGGAACACCTTGCAGGGAATTGTGTCCACCAGGTAAGAGTCAGGTTGGTCACCAAAGAGCTTTAAATTGGACCTGTGCCTGCGAGCTCTTGCCAGTGCCTGTCCAGGTGTCCCCTGAGGTTTTCTCAGGCTCCAAGCAAAAGTCCTCCATGGGTTGGTTTTGTAGATATTACCTTCTGAAATGCCTCTTCACCACTGTGTGGCAGCACTGGATACTGGATTTGTCCTCACCTGTGTCCTAGCCAGAATATACACTGGATTTGTGGAAGTACTAGTAGGACTCAAACCTCCAAGGAGCTGCTCTGACATGACCATGGGGACTGGTGGCAATGCCTGGCAGGTCTTGCTGGAGTCTCCCTCCTGTCTTCTGCCCCAGACGGAGTGGGGAGGTACCCTGCATGGCCAGCATCCACCCTGGCAGCTCTCCGAGGAGAGGCTGCTCTGCAAGTGAGGCACTGACCCAACTTGCATGTCCCAGTGGGAACATGGAGCCCTGTGCCACTGCTGCCTTGGGATGAGACAGGAGACAGTCCCCCCTCCAGGGCCACCAGCAGAGCTTCTTGCCATGGCAAATGTACAGACCTTCCAGATCACATCATGTCTCTGCTCTTCTGGGTGTTATTTTGTTGGCAAGCCAGGGCTGCAAACTTCTTCCTGACTTTTGTCTGCCAGCAATTAACAGCGTGTGAGAAGCAGGCTCGTGGACTGCTCCTCGCTGCCGTCCTGCCTCCTGCATCGCTCCAGCCTTGCGTGCCGCAGGGAGCCAAGTGCCCTGCCCAGGGATGCTCACTGCTGAGAGCGTCTTACATCCAGCCTCAGCTTTTCCTCCTTAACTTCAGGCTCCTTGTCCTGCCATCTTCTGAGACTGTGAATTAATTCCCTTCCTTCATTTATAT
>VZTV01052770.1:3048-18712 GCA_013400875.1 Anhinga rufa
CACCAAAAAAAACAAAACAGAAGAAACACAAAACCAAATGGCTGGATGTAAACTCTGGGCAAAGAATTTTTCTAGCTAAATGGCTCGACTTTGGCAAAATTATAAACAAATAATAGTTGATTTTTATAGTAGGAGGCAATCTGATATGATTCCCAGCTATGCCTATTGTAAAAACTAGAAACTAATTCTCTGATTCTTAGTCACCCACTTTAAGCAGTACCTCACTTTCAAGTACTGGTACAATGTGAGTGGAGGGCACAGTCAGAATTAGGTGTTATTCTCCATAGGTGGGGAACCTGCCCCTAAACAAATAGGTTATGTCCAGCTAAGTCCTTTGGTCAATTAAGTTGTTACAGAGCTTGGTGTGTTGTTTTGTTCTTCCTTTTATGGGAATGGTTCTTCGTCCTTGTTAAGCCAAATTGCACATGGAAATCTTTGGAAGAGTGCTAGATTTTCCATCACAGACCCAAACCAGACATGGCTTAGTCCTATAGACAGCTGAATTTCATAGCGTAGAAGTTACTCTGATGTTGCCTAGTGTATTAGTAAAGTTGTAGTCTTTGCGAACTGGTAGGTGTCATCCAGACTGCTCAGCTGCAAGACAATTGTATGGCTGCAAAACAGGCGGGACATGGGGTGTAAATAAAACCTACCTATATTTCTCTGCATTCACAGAGTAAATATGAAAAAGGGGAGTTAATATGATAGTGCCATAAGGACATTAATTCTACATAGTAAACTTGTCCCATTGCATTATTTTTATTTTACATCTCCCTTTACTGCTTTATTGCATTTTTTGTTGGCAGCTTTAGAAAGCACCCATCAAAGAAGAGTCTGCCTTACAGAAAGAGCCACTCTTGCCTTTGATGCAAATAAAGAACTTGCACACAAAAAGCGGAAGGTTTAATCAGTGCGTCATCACGACAAATGTACATTTCTCAGCTTTCCCCTGAAACCTCACTCAGCTCCAGGGGCAGCAATTTTGTTTTGCTTCAGGGAGATGGGGAGACAGTTATTTTTCCCACTGCTGTTAAGCATCTGCCTGCGGTTAGGCAAAAGGGAAGCGCATGAATGTACGCTTCCGGTTCATTTCAACAGAAATAATCAAACTGTCAACAAGTAATGAAAATGGAGGAATTCTGAGCAGGACTATTTGTTCTCATCAAACCTTGCTGCTTTATTGAATCAGTAAAGGAAGAACTAACAGGAAAAGAAGAGTATACTTTGAGAATATATGAAGGTATATGAGTGAATACCAATTATATACTGCATTTAGAAATCAAACCTGTGACTACATCAAAAAAGTACACCAAGTTTGACTCGCAGTGCCTGTTTTCCTCTATGTTATAGTTGGCAATTACCTTAATACATTTTCACTTACTTTCTGTTAATAATAACAACTTAAATAATCCTTTCCATAACTTAATTGAGGCCCCAGCATATTTATCCTGATCTTCCATTCATCATTTTTATATATTAGCACCAGGAACTATTTCTTCAGTCATTGGCCAATTGTGCCTAAAATTGATTTTGCTGACCTCTTTTTTTTTTTTTTTTTTCATACCTTTGGGTACAAGGTAACCCAGCTTTCAATTTGGGCCATACCTTTCATTTCTAATATATTAAACATGTTTTCACTGTCCGTAACTTCACTCAGTTCCTTAAGTCATTTACTGTCTTTTTCTAATTGCCAGTCTAGTTATTTTCCATTTTCCATTTATTAAATACTTATTTTAACACCTCAGCACATATTTTACTGCATGCCCATTTGCCGACCCTGGTTTTAGCAGAAGTAATGGAAGCCCCAAAAGCTACACACCTGCATAAACGTACACAAGATTGCTCTCTACACAAGATTTTAAAAACCCCAATAATTACCTGAATTAGATGATGAGCTTTCCATCTGTGATTTTTTTCACTGGGACTTGTTAACATGTTTATAATGAGTTCTGACCACATTCCTTCTTATTTCATATCTAGATTTTAAGAGAAATCCGAGAGGTTGTTTTCTTGTAATGCTGAGTCACTGGAGGGAAAGCTGAGAACTACTGGAAAAGTGCGCACCTTTCTAAGCAACATCCAGTTTTGATATAAAGACTTTTCAGGGACTAAAGTAAATAAGAATGAGAGTCTTTTCAGTGGGATCTGAGTGAAACCCTGAGTGTTTCCCTTTTTCCCAGGGTTAAATTCTCACATTTAAATTCCAAACCCTACTCCTCCTCAGCTTTACCTATATCATTAATCACTTCTCAGATTCTTTTCCTTTAGAAAGTCTCATGTTTTCTGGGTTCCTTGAAAAAGAACACATTTTCAAATTTATTTGTTCAGAGGCTGCAAAACAAAACAAGAGAAGATGCTGTAAAAAAAAACCAAAAACCACCTCAAAATTTTTACGTTGTAGAGTTAGACATTGCAAGGCTGTGCACTTTTTTCCAGTGTAACTGTCAGAGTTTTAAAGAGCTAAAATGCTGAATCTTCCATTTTTGTGAAGAATGAAGAGCATTTTGAAGCTAAGACAGGACAGCGGCAGTCATGTGAGCTGCCAGTGCCATGAGTCTGTGCCTGAAAACCCATTATGGAAATCAGTCCCAATAAATTATTTGCTTTGACTTTTCCCATCTCATACAAAGTAACTGTTCATTGTCCAACTAATAAAAGAGAGAGATTTAGAAAGCCCTTAATAACCAGTAATTAGCTTTCTATTTCCTGTTATAAAAATTGAACACACTAAAGAACTGAGTCATTTGTATCATTTTCAAGGAAGGAATTGTCATTTCTGTCATGGATCCTCCTACAAAGTTGTGCTTAATTTTAGCATCCAGATTCTAACTGATGGCCAGGATTGTCATCATCATGGAAACAAAGAGGATGTAGGAAAAGGGAGAAGGAAACAAAAAAAGCTTCCAGTTTTGTTTGGAATTATGAGTTCCACACAGATCAAAAGAAAAAAAAAAAAGAAAAATCGAAGTAAGATGTAGAAGCAAGAGAATTCCTCCAAGAGGCAGCTATCCACCTCAATATTGGCAGGCATGCAAATCATTAATAACAACAACAAGGGAGCATTCATTGTTGTACAGCAATGTAGCGTAGTGGCTCTGTGTTGTGTGGAGAGAGAGACTAATGTTGAAAAAAGCACAAAACACTTCTCATATTCCTTCCTCCATAGTAGAAACCATCTGAAATTAATGAGTCTTATTAATGTAAATTGCACCACACTGTCAGACATAAATATCCCAATACCAAAGGGGCCCATTACCATTAACATCAGAAATGATCAACAAATAAAACTGTTAATGCCACAATATTTACTGGACAAATTGACTACACTCCAAGATAGGCTTATGATCGTGTCTTGCTGTTCGATTTCATTTCCCTGCAAGATGCACTAATGCATGTTGTTATGTGCAGCTGTGGCCGCTTTCCATAAAAAAAATCTATTTTCTATTGGGAGGTGTAGAGCTCAACTTAATCACTATTATTTTCTCCCCCTTGTGAAAAGTGAGCATTTTGGTCTCTTTGAAACTGATATAGGAAAACCTTAGATTTTTATTAGAAAGGATAGAAACAAGCTTGAAGATTGGTTCTCAAGTGGAAAAAAAAAATCAAAACACTAGACTAATGATTTAAGTCAATCACAAACAGATGTTCTCCTAGAGAGCTAATAAATTTTTTTCTGATTTTTTTTTCCCATCAGAAATGCAAAACACAGCAGCCTTTGAGTAACATATCAGATTTTTCTGCTGACATTTTCTCAAACTTTGAATTTTTAAAAGACACCAGATTTGCAACAAGAAAGCTCCAGTTTATCACCAGTAAAACACACAGAAATATATTTTTCAAATATAATGTGAATAAATGAAGATGAAGAAACTCATACAAATGTGTTCTAATTTGTAAGAAAATAATAAAGGTACCAGCTTTAAAATTTAAAAGTTTTGCATAAGTTTTTCTCTGCATTTCAAATAGCTGCATTTGAGTATTTAGAATTTACTTTAAAAGTTCAAGATATCGTTCTATGTAACAAGAATTTCATGTAAGAGTAAGGCCTGTTTCTCTCTTCAATGTGTGTACAGCACTTAGTGATGTGGAGTCCCGGTTTACTTCTGAAGACTTTAAGCTCTCCTATTGTTAATCTGTTAATGGAGTTCTCAGAAGTAACACTGTAATCTGTGAGCTATTATAGAGGTGATATGGTGGAAGGGACCTCCAGAGCTCCCCTCGTGCAGCCCCCTGCGTGAGCAGCACCCCCAGAGCAGGGGCACAGGACCGCGTCCAGGCGGGGGGGGAATGGCTCCAGGGAAGGAGACTCCACAGCCTCTCTGGGCAGCCTGGGCCGCTGCTCTGGCACCCGCACAGCAAAGGGATTTTGCCTCATATTCAGGTGGAACTTCCTGAAGAGAAAAAAAAAATAGTGCATTCTAGTTAATTCTTTCCAGTGGGTTTATTTTGAAGGGTGATTCCTATTCAAACAATGCAGTCCTCTGATGCTTCCTGAAATTGGGCCAGTGAGTATAAAGCAAGGCAAATGGTGCTTCTTCCACTTTACTGATAAATTTAAGTAGTTTTCCATGCAAGGTCCTGACTGACATGCATCAAAGTTTACTGCTTAACTACAACCCAGCACCGGACAGGGAAACCAAGACTGTGGATTCCCCTACAAGGCAGAACTTGGTGCACCTAAGCACTTGGGTAAGGAGGACTGATCTACCCAAAGTTTGGCTTCAGACACCTAATTCCCATTGACTTTCATGGGGTTTTGGATGTCCTAACCTTTTGCAAACTCCAAGCCTGTGGACACAAGTCATGTCTTAATTTGATCATTGAAACACCAGGCATACATTCGAAGCAAGTAATCTGGACTCCCTTAATAGTTGGGAGAAGAGGATGTGTACCTCCAGAAGGCAATTTGTCCCATTTGAAGAAAGACTTATAAAAGATGTGAGGTAAATTTTCCTCTGAAGATATCTGCCTCTCTCCTTTCACTGTAGCAGCTGTTGAGTTAACACTGCATGTCTAAATTTTAGTTTTAATTTAATTTTAATTAATCCTAAATATAATATCAATACTGCAGCATTACTATGGAACCCAAATGTTTGACCTCCAAAATATTTTTGAGAAAAAACTCTGGCCAAAAAAACCCCAAGGTCCATTGCTGTACAGCAGCCAAACAGAAAGCCTGTGATTTTCTGATCTTCATTTCCGTACATATTTTTGAGTTCATTATAAATTCAAGAACCTTAATTTTCAACAAGAGATATCTGAGTAAAGGATAAATAGATAACATAGAGGTACACTGGACTTTCTTCAACCTCACAGACTACATATTTAAACTGAACCAGGGCCAAATCTGGGACTCACACTACCTGGCACAGCAGTGCTTATATCCATACAGCCATTCCCTATCACCTTCAAATCCAAGCTACCAGTTGGGGTGTGTTCCAATGCTATTGCCCAAATCATTCACATGAGTTTTCTGTGAAAATATAGCTAGACACAATCCAGTGGCTATGCTAACAATTTAATGGTGGGAACTACATTGTGCCACTGGCCTGCTGTTCCAGGTTTACTAGTTCAAAGACAGCCGCAGAGTCTAAAGCAGCATCAAACGATTCATCTGTAGCAGCAGAATCAAGGAAGCCTTGACACAGTTATTAACACAGTGATCCACAGCCAGAGGTGAAAGGATTGCTTGACAGAGCCTTGCCAGTGCAACAGAGTGTTCCCAGGTATCATCTTACCATATTTGATTGCATACTACAAATATTGCCTTTTCCACCCTATGGGCCTTACTGCAATTCGTACTAATAATAATAATTGTATTTTTCTGGTGTCTTATCCACCTCATTTTAAACAACTTAGTCACTCCACTTGTATGCCTGCTGTATGGTGTAATTACTGAAGGTCACAGCAAATGCCTGAAGCAGGAGAAGTGGCAAACTCAACTGGTGGGGCCCCCAATTGACATCAGTTGACCTACTTTTCTTGAAGTCAACGAAACCAGCAACAGTTGAGGGTTTAGTTCATTTTTCCTAATTATTTCTGCTTTAATGACAACTCCATCCTTCTTTAAGGACCACCACAGCTGGGAGCTGCACAAGAAATAATATCCTTCCCGGACAATGATTGTAATAAAGTCGTTGGTACCTGCTCTGCTGGTTTATAAGAAGACTTTATACTGACACTGCATTAACTCAATTTGGCAGGGCTGGGTAGGAGACAGGCATGAAATGCTGCATGTTGTTGAAGAAGCTCTTTATGTATTTGGTTTTTTTTTTGGTTTTTCTTTGTGGCCTTTTTCCCCCAGAAGTACCCATATCCCCCTCATCTTCACTTTTGTTACATTCTGTTTTCTAGCAAAAAGCTACATATGGAATGCCACGTATATGCACATATATATATGTATGTGTGTGCATACTTACATACATAGAATCATAGAATGGTTCAGGTTGGAAAAGACCTTTAAAATCATCAAGTCCAGCCATTAACCTAGTGCCCCCAAGTCCACCCCTAAACCACGTCCCTCAGCACCACATCTACACTTCTTGCAAATACCTCCAGGGATGGGGACTCAACCACTTCCCTGGGCAGCCTGTTCCAATGCTTGACAACCCTTTCGGTGAAATTTTGGTGAAGAAATTAATTCTTTGCAATTAAGCTCGGTGAAAATTGTTTTTGTGCACTAGTCATAATCACTTTTTAAGCAGCAAAGCCTGTTATTGCTGTAGCGTGCGTTTCAGATGCCCTGCAGATTTGAGTAATTTTGGTAATGCAGCTGTGTGTGGTAAAAAGATTTTACAATGCCTATAAAATTTTGCCTCATGACACATTCAGCAAGTGAATCTGTGGCGCCATGTAGCAGTTTCAGTACTTTTATTAAATACTGGATGCCATCACATTATGCAGTTTTTAAACAAGACCCATCCTTAGAGACAGAGGTTAGAAGGTCTGGAGTTTGGGGTGAGAGCTCAGGAAAAGCACATCATTTCTGCCTGGCTAATCCTGTCTGTTCACTTTACCTTTTTCCTAGGTTTTGGATATGTGAAGTTGGCTCATCTTCCCTCAAATGCCTTGTATGTTGCTGAATACAAAATGTTAACGTTGCACAAATACTACGGTGTTGCACAATGCGCCACTAGATAGGACATTTGCAAAAATGTTTCCATTATCATACAAATACCACTGCAAAATCAGAAGAGAGCCCTGTTCCATTGGAGCCTAGGGTCTCACTTTTTGTCATGAGGCAGCATTAAAGCATTGAAATGTCTTTCTTCTCACTCTATTTAGGTGTCTAAATGTTATTTGTCCAAGTCTCAGCTAGGCACTCAAGGGTACTTTCACAGTCAATAAAAAGACATCCTTTGAGATAGTGACTTTTCTCTTCCTAACATAGGTCTCTACAGTGAGACACGTAAAGAGCTCTCAGGAGGTACTAGTTTCTATCTACTGGTACAAAAAATGTCAAACCTGAAAACACTAGATCTAGGCATCCAATATTTAGCTGTCTAACATGAAAAGGAGACGAATTCCACCAATTTCAATCCTAATCTGGGTCAGCTGGACCAAGCAATAAAGACAGTTATATCACAGCTGTTCTTATTTGCCACACTTGTCATTTCCCCCAAAGAGGTCTTTTAAGTACGCTGGAAAACTGGCCAATATTCAGTTTCTTCACATTCTATTCCTGCAGAAACCTAGGCGGCTAAAGGACACCAGCAGCTGCTTTTGCAGCAGCATTCAGAGCCGTTGTTTAATACACTTTTAGCATGTGGGGTTTTTTTCAGTTTGCAGCTCTTAGATCAATGATGAGTAACATTGTGCCAACTCAACGGCTGAACTGAGAGATTTTGCTTTTGTCTGCAAAAAAGCAATATAAGCCTTCCCTCATTCAGCTAATCACAAGAAAAACACTATTCACATCCTGATCTTTTGTGCAAAAACCCTAGAGGCAAATGCTGTTGTTTCTCTTGCTAAAATACCTGTTGGCTAAAACAACAAATGAAAATCATGATCTACCCACTCAATGTCTCTAAGGAAAGGGAGAAGCTAAATTACCTGGGTGCACTCTTTGGTGTGATTTTCTCCATAATTTTGAATTGCCATGATGCAAAACACCATGTTGAAGCTGTGAGTGTGCATCACTTTTATACAAAGTAACTCTCCTTCTGTTCCCTCACTGTTTGCAACTCATAGCCAAGACAAGTGCATGATATAAAGGCAGGATTTGCAATAGCAAGAGTTTGAAGTGATTTAGAAATAATTAAGATGGGATGAGTGCATGGCTCTTATCCCTTAGTGAAGACAAGAGATGGCTAACACAAGCACGCTGTGATCATATCAGATGTCATGAGGGCTGTGTCTTTAGAGATCATTCAACATTATGTCCTAAATAAACCCACAGGCACAATTATTGAAAAGAAACACGTTGCAATCACACTTAATTAGTTTCAGTTAAGCTGGTATAGAGACATATTCTGCAATGAACTGTAACCTTCACAAGCTATTCCACTTTCTTCTTCAGATCACATTCCCTTTGAATATCCCTCCCCAGCCCTCACACGCAACCAGAAGGACTCTCTTTTCTGAAAAGCCACTCTTCCGCTGTATCTCTGCAAGCACGTGGGAGGACATAGCTCACAGTATCAGAAAAACTCTTAATTTCCTTCTGTCCTGAGAGTCCATAATGCCTTGCCGGCTCCTGCAAAAGAGTGAAAACTGACCCAACACCTCCCCATCTCAAATTAAGACCAATTTTTCCTAAAAGAAATAGCCAATTTTCGAAAGATAGGCATTTTTCAGTTTTCATGAAACATTTGATAGAAAGCAGGCAAGTTTCCACTGGAAAACTCCTTGGGTTTTTGCCAGTTGACTTGGCTATCCTCAGTCTTTTTCTCCTCAATAACATACATGGCAGGTGTAGAGGAATCTCCTTAAACAGTCTAACTCCATGTGCGGCATCCTTCATGGAAATGTAATAAGCCCAAGAAGAAGTAGTCCTGGAAATGAGACCATCTGGGTTTTTCCCCCCAAAATATCTCTCTTTTTTCCTTTCCTATCTGTCATCATAAAGATTTAATTTTCTTAATTGACTTGCTTTCAGAACAGATAAACTAATTTCCAGCCAGCTCCACTAACTGTTATTTCAAGAACAAGCATGCTGAAATTAATCTCATTTCTTCCACCTGAATCTGAGGCAAAACCCCTTTGCTGTGCGTGTGCCAGAGCAGCGGCCCAGGCTGCCCAGAGAGGCTGTGG
Organism: Anhinga rufa; assembly: GCA_013400875.1. Taxonomy (NCBI): domain Eukaryota; kingdom Metazoa; phylum Chordata; class Aves; order Suliformes; family Anhingidae; genus Anhinga; species Anhinga rufa. Next base: position 12,301 of record VZTV01052770.1, read on the forward strand.
AGTCTCCTTCCCTGGAGCCATTCCCACCCCGCCTGGACGCGGTCCTGTGCCCCTGCTCTGGGGGTGCTGCTCACGCAGGGGGGCTGGATGGGGGCATCTCCAGAGGTCCCTTCCAACCCCTACCGTTCTGTGATTCTGTGATGCTAGTTTTTAAGTATTTTATTTTAACATTTTAAAAAGTATTAATTTTCATTTTATTTTAACATTTTAAAAAGTATTTCATTTTCATTTTGACTGTTTCAGGATTGTGTTGGATGGATGGATGGATAGATAGACAGATAAATAGACAGTACATGCACACACTGTGTTTCTCAAGATTTAAATCAGGACACTAAACTTTTTCATCCTGGGGAATGACAAGACAGATCAGACTGAAAAATTCCCATTCACCACCCATTTCTGCTTTACCCTAATTTCGGTCCCCTGGAGTTTAATGAAAGTATAAAAATTATTGATTACAAGCTCTGATTCTTCTTGCTCCCAACATATCTTTTCCCTTTTCTGGGTCAGTGCTGTTCCTGATGTTAAGATCTCTGAAAACGAAACAGGATTAAATGTAAGCCTACTATCTGGGTCTCACAGACCTCATCCTCTCTTCATCCCATTGAATGACCCCACGGCTGCTCCCTGCCACCCTTGAGGTGGGTGAGACAAAATGAGGAAAATTCTCATTCCTGGTCTTGGTGTTAGGATGCTGAACCTTGTTTTAAGGCTCCACCAGTAGCCAGCCAGCAGTGCTGTTCAGCAAAGTTTGCAGACCACTGCTTTTCTGGAGAATTAAAAGAAACAACACCATGTGCAGTGCTGTCAACACCTTGGCAATATCAGCCTTTTCTCAATTACTTTTGCTTACAAATTACTCCTAATTTTGTTCTTTAAAGCTAGTTAAGAACAAGTGCTGGTAGGATTGATGGGGAACTAACTGCATGATTAAGTAATTACATTTTTAAAGCTTGCCTTACACTACGACTAATGATTTGTCACACAGTAGCAGAAACCCAAGATAATGAATGAAAAATGTTTACATGTAGTTAGTTTCTTCCAAGTCTTTTATCATACCATGGCTGGTGTTGATATGCATATGATTCTCAAAGAAAGAAAATTTATCATATAATCTCAACATTTCTGAGCAATTTATTAGACCTTTGATCACAGGTACCATTTATTATGTGATTTGTCCTATGATCAAAATTCATTTGTGTTAAAAAGACTGAATTGGTTTTGGATAAAATAGTTTTCTACCAGAAAATAGTGGTTCCCCTAAATTCTAACATGCTGCTTATACACAATGACTCAACAAAATTCATCACACTAAGAATAATTTCAGGCACTCTGTTTCAATAGTTTCAAAGTTCATAATTTTGGTTTTATTACTTCAGTATGTCATTCACCTGAAAGAAGGCTTTTCAGGCTGTGTATAACTGAAGTTTAATAAGTTTTTTTTTTAATTTTTCTGAAAGGAACCATTTCAGTAATTCCATCTTCTAAGACATTTCTGAAATTTTGGCTCATTTTCTCTCAATTGAAGCAAAATATAATAAAGAAAGAGCGTTTAGAAACAAATATTCCAGGTTTTGATCAGCTCTAATCATGATCTGATTTGATAGCCAGCTGAATTAATTTGATGAGATGTTTACCATTATTTATGATGTGGGAGCATTTGGAGGCTTCAAATGCAATTGTGCCACAGCTGAACAAGGCACTGCACAGTTGCTGATGGGTTGATCCAGTGCCCTAAGAAACTGATGGAAATGCTTCTACAGACTTCTGTAGACTTTGAATCCGGCTCACAAGGAGAGTGGATCTCTGCCTCAGGCAGTTGATAAACAGGGAGAAAAAGGGACTCACCCAAGGTCAGAGAAAACAACTTCTGGTTACTATTCCAATTCTGTCCTCATTAGAAAATATTGATTCTGGTATTATATAATATTCTAATATTATATGAACCAAACCTTACTCAAACTGAGTTGTTTGGGGTTTTTTGGTTGATTGGTTGGTTTGGTTTGGGTTTTTTGAATAAATCAGATTGTTCTGATAAATCAGATACTGTAACTAAGCCAACAGAACAAGTGACTTACCATTTAGGGCTCTCTCCAGTCCATGCTTTCACTCATCAACTATAATTTCTTCTAGGGATTGCCTGCTCACTCAGTAAAGCAACAACATATAGCTATTCTTTAACTGAAAGAAGAATATGGGATTGGACCTACTTCAGGGTACTCCTGTCATGGAGAAGGGAAAGATTTCAGAATCCACTTTGCTTTAGAGTGTAGAGAAACATATCTGGTGCTCCTGTTAAAGCCAGAAGTATGGGAGAAGTGGGAGCCCTGTTTCCTGCCTGAAGGACTGCCCTGACATCTTACTACCTTCATGTCAGTCATGTCATCCAACCTGGCACAGGCAGGGTCAGTAGGAAGACTGTGATTACTTTGCTCTCTCTTGAACTATGATGTCTTTAACATCTGTCCAACATCACCAATCCTGGTGGTTCTCACTGCCAAATCATTCATGACAAAGTAAAGAGTTTTATGTATTTATTGTAATCTCAACATGATAAGACCATTTCTACTAAAGACTTAGGCTTTTTTTCATAAAACACAGACTAAAGGTGCCTGTTTTAAATAAGATTTGATTACACTTGGAAAAGTGCAAGTAAGGGATTGCTACTGACCTGGAGAGTTGGTGAGCTACACAAAAGTGTGTCAGGAGGAGTAACAGATATGAACTGATTGTCTAATGCAGAAAGCCTGTAACAGTATGCAACACAAATCTCAGATGTCTTCGTTCATAGTTTTATTTTTTATCCTCAGACAATTATGCCTTGAAAGTACTCACTCCTTGCTATGAAAAGGTAACTGACTGTTCATCCTTGTAGAAGTAGGAGTAATTAGCTGATAGCAGCAGTCATAACAGGTTTTCTTTGATGTTGTCAGTAGACTAAATAAAATCTCAGTCTTAAAATAGTTTATGCAAAACTGCCATTCTAGCCAGAAGAAAGCGTGCCAAAAAAACCCCAGTAAATAGAACTGGCTATACTAATAATGTTGCAAGAAGACATGAAAACTGTTTTGGATGTTGAGCTGAAATGGATGTGCATGTGGGTTTTTCATTGGATTTTTTTTACTGTGTGCTTTTCAAATTTTCCCCTTCCTAGCAGTTACTCTTCCAAACACAAAGGACAACTAAACTGACATCAAGTAAAGTTAGTATTCTCCTGTCATTTCTCTGGACATCATCTGTGACAGTTGTGCTTGCGGTGATTCAGTCCCTCACACGTCACCGTTTTCATGTCAGCTCTCCGTTTCACGTTGCAGAAATCCCTTCTGTCAGCTCCCATTCAGTTTGATAGGTCATGCTTACACCTGCAAGCTGGGGCAGTGCCTCTCTGACAGGATCTGTCACAGCACAGCAGTCACCACGCTCAGCCAAACAGCAACTTCACTCAGCAGCAAGTTTGTTATGATGACTTTTAGGATTTGAGGTTTTCTCTTTTTTAAAAAAAATTTTCCCCCTTTCCCTCTGCCTCCTCTCTGCCAGCGACACACACTGGGAACTACAAGAGAAATCATAACTTTTGTCAGTGGGGAGAAACCAGAGACTTTTTTGGCAAAGTCAGGCCAAGATGATGGCTTGTTTTTCCTGCCTCGGCCTGTGCCAAGCCTATTACAGGATGTCATGACAGCTAAAGCATTCCTTGGGTGCGCGAAGCTCATGAATCATTTAAATACATGTCCCTGTATTTCTAAGCCATGCAGCTCAAGGAATCGTTAAAATTAGATTTGGCAAAAACCTCTGAGGTCATCTGCTCTGTCCGCTCCTGACAACTCAGGGTTGCTCTCTCTAGGCACTGAAGGGGTACGTCCTCCAGTCCTCTGTCCACTCACATTTAACGGCATGTAGGATGCCACTGGGTTTTCAATTACTCCCACAGATCTCACCCTTGGAAAGTCTCTGTCATTATTCAACCTCCGTTTTTTATTTTATCCTGCAACAGGTCTTGGTAAGTTCTTGGCCCAGTGGAAGCTATGTAAATTAGAGATAAAACAGGCCTGAGATCTAGGACTTGTGGGGTCTTATGTTCTGTTGCGTGACCTTTCACAACCCACTTGGCCTTTTCACTTTTGTCTACATAAAGCCATTTTATTAAAGCAAAGATTTTGTCTCTTAGCATGTCGTACACTGTGACGAGCACATAGTTATTGATTACTACCCCTTTATGGAAATATGTCTTGTTTATTTTACCACAAATAAATATACATTTCAGGTTTTCACTGTCAAATGGCTAACTTCAGTGTGGTCATAGAGGACCCAACAGACCTTGGCTGTTGGGCATTTTTTGTGCAGGTTATGATTTTAGTTTATAGGGTGCGGAGAATCCCTGCCCTTTGTGCTCAATGTACTGGCAGGTATCTTCAGAAAACTGAATCCCTGGAAATAAAGGTGGAAAGTTTACAGCTTTATTCCCATCACAGCAGAAGTGGATCAGCATAAAGGAGTCACATGAGATCATCAGGACAATATGACTGTGGTCTCACAATTTCATATATAGTGTGGAGGCAACCATGGAATATGTAGGTATGCAAGATTTCAGAAGAATTCAACCTCATTTTTCTCCTCTGTCTCCATTATCTTACAGGTACTTGGATTGTATCTGTAAAGTACATAATTAAAATAGAAGGGGCATATCACTCCTTCTGTACCACAGACATCCAAGGTGAACACACGATACACAACCACACACCCCACGAATTTGCACAAATCACAGTATTTGCTGTCTGTGCTCTCAGGTGAGATAAGGGACACAAAAAAAGAAATGTCTAGGATTGTTTTCTCTATATGCCAAGCATTAATATTTAACATCTGCCCAAATTAAATGAAGGAACAGTGTTTAAATTCCACAAATGAATTTGAAGCTCTGAGATGGGTTTTCCTGGAATAAAGTAGTCAGTATGGATGCCTGCTCAAGCAGGGGGGTTGGACGAGATGATCTCCAGAGGTCCCTTCCAACCCCCACCATTCTGTGATTCTGTGTTTCTCTGAAAGTAGAATTTCTTTGTTGTTTGGCTGGACAAATTCAGGTGATCTAAATTTGGGCAAAAGAGGTATTGAGACTAAAAAGTCAATGAAGAGAGGTTGAAGATTTAGAGTTGCAGCTAATCAGTGAGAAAGATATGGGTTGTCTCTAGAAGAAGTTTAAAGACAGCAGTGCTTTTGTAGTAAAAGGTTGTGCTTTAAGGTCTAGTAGTCAATAGACTGTGAAATATCTGATGGCCAGCTAAAAAGGCTATCAAGGAACAGTAGGCTGTATGAAGCAGAGAAAACTAGTTTTGTACTGATAATTCTCAGATAATTGATACTTGTCTAATAATTTGAGGTGTACTTCCATTGCCAGTGCTGTAATAAGTTCTTTCATTAAGGTCAAGCAAATCACTAGAAATATGGTCACATCACATGTGGCAGAACATTCAGATGACTATGACAAGACACCAGAGAAGTCTGTTTCTGGAATCAGTAGGAGTATGGTCTTGGCATCATAGAGCTGCACCCAGAATAATTAGCTATGAGAGACACATTGGTGAGTGATTGTTGTATTTCTTGAGTCAAGCTTAATAATTCTGCATGACCACCACCATGCTCTTATTCAAAGCAAGTGTAAGCCTGTCCTTATTCCATACATACCTGTATCACAGGACCTTGATCCAGTCAAGCATATTTAAACATAAAAGGATTTAAATGTTTTATGTCTTGGAATTATTATTTTTTTTTAATATCTGCCACAGGCACATACCTGTTACTGCCCTGGCATGGGTCACCCATGGGCCACAGTCCCCTCAGAGTTGTACCACCCCTTGTATGCAACACCTTCCTCTAAGAGTGCCTCTCCAGTTGTGTCCCCTGTTCTGTCTTCCCCATCTCCTCCATTACTCCCCACATTTCTCCAAACACATTTTTCATCTATCTCCTTCACATCTCCTCTGCACCTCCTCTGCATATTCATTTTGTTCTTTCTTCCTGTTCATTTCTGGATTGTGAATTATTTGGGGCAAAGATTTTCACTTTCCTTATAACTTCACTGCAGAGATAACTGGGAGAGGTGGCATGAATTCTGAGCACCCCTCTGCCCTGCCCGCCTACAAACAGCCAAAACTTGTCATTGCATCCTCCTACCCCGACTGCAAAGACTTTTGGATCAAATCTCTGTTTTCTATGTATGCGTGTGTTTGTAATTCTGCAGTTAACATATCTCTTTCCAGTGGCTTCCAGGGAATTGGTCTCTTTTGCGAACACTCTTCAGTCTACCACAGCATCCTCAGTGCAATACCAACCTGAATGAAAGTATCTCTTAAATTTTATTCTATTGTCCTTGCTTAAAATGAATAAAAAATCAGGAAAAACAGTTACATGTGGGACA
>VZTV01052772.1:0-13138 GCA_013400875.1 Anhinga rufa
AAAGTGTTTCATGATGTTCAGAGAGAATTTTGTGTGTTTTAGTCTGTGTCTGTTGCCTCTTGCACTGTCACTGGACCAGTGACACCACTGGAAAAAGTGCTTTTTCCAGCACCACTGGAAAAAGCCTGGCTCCATCTTCTTTACACCCTTCCATCAGATATTTATGAACAATTATAAGATCCCCCTGAGCCCTCCTTTCACCAGGCTGAAGAGACCCAGCTCTTTAAGCCTCTCTTCATATGGGACATGCTGCAGTTCCTTAATATCTTTTCACATCCAGTACTACAAAGTGCTCAGCTGGTATTGTCCAGTTCTACATGTGTGAACTGTCTTATTGAATTTATTGTCATTTTAGTCTCCTTAAAAATCAAGAAAGTGCTTTTAATAATTTTCATTGATTTTATGGATCAGTCTTTTAATGTTGTTGCTATAACCCAGGAGCCAGATCATCAACCCCTTATTGTACTCATAGATCCACTGATGATATTTACACAGAGAAACATCTTGGATTTCAGACAAAATAAAATCTATAAATCAGTTAGAAACTTTCCATAGGAATGTGAACAAGGCAAACACTTAAAACAGGACCTTATATTCTCTGCTTCTGTTTTAGGAACGTCCATGTTATTTTTAATACAAAGACATGAAAATATGCAATCCTTGTTACTTGCACGGAGTCAAATTCTGATGCTATTTGAAGGCTGACATGGAATTACCTCTCAACAGGTCCATGAAGATCCCAACATATTGTTCCTAACATATTCTAGTGCCTGTAGATATTACATTATGTTGTACAATAACTTCCTACTGTGAACTAAGCCTCACATGCCAGCTAAGGACAGGAGGCTGAGTTGTGGTAATTATTTACTTTGGTGGCCAGTGACTCAACCTTGGTAAAGCTACTCCTTGGTGTAATGCTCACATGTTTGCTGTCATACAGTGAAAACATTCAGGACAACAATGATGAAACAGAACTCACAACATCCTTTTATCCTGCCCAGCCACTTTCCTTCTGGGTTGTCTGTGAGGCGAATGATTTCAATCTCATCCCCCTGTTTGACAGTAAGCTCATTCTTCCCTCCCTTGTGGTCAACACAAGCTCGTGCTTGATGAAGGACTTGGATGGGTCCCACTAACTGCAGAGAAGAAGCAACAAAAGAAAACACAGATGTGGAAAAATGGAGTTCTTTCCCAAACATTCAGACAAAAGAGAAAATAACTGTAATGATGATTATTCATTTCATTTACATTTAAAATACTCTAGGCAAATAAACAGAAAAGCATCACTCCTGTCCCCAACTACCTGGTTTAAATTAATAATCAGGAATGAAAAGAGAGGGCAACAGCATAGCAGTAGAGCAGCTGAAGAAGTGACTGGCAAAATGACAGAAATACAAAGACTAAAAGCAACAGGCTAACCTATGGAGCCTTTCACAGGTTTACAAAACAGACACGTATTTAATTCCAGTGGGCACCTCCATGTTCCAGCAGAACTACTCATATGAGTATGTTAATTAACCTAAATAAGAGTACCACATAATGTTCTGTGTTTACAACTCTACTGTATAAATGGTCCTACAAGTACTCACAAGAGATGATCACACTGTTTACTGGAATTCAGTATTCTCGTTGTGAGATCTTTAGTATATGTTATGGAGAAACCACTTTGGATTTTAGTATCTGTAAAGCTGCATATCTTTAAAGATATATGGGATCTTGCAGAGGCATGTGGCTGTTGACAATTATAGACTACCTCAGGAATATCTATGCTGTATAGGTGGTGAAGAAATGGGGAAAAATGCACTAAAATATATTTGCTTGCATTTAAGAATAATAACATACTTTAATGGCCGTGAGACAGCAGTCTGCAGTCTGAAAGCATTCAGTGTGCTAATGCTAACACTTCACAGGAGTGGTCTGAAAAATAGACCAAAGCCTGAGAAGTGCCAGCTAACCCACTATAATTAACTATTAGTATTTTGCTTTAATATTTGCTCCTCAACTCATGTCAGTCTCTCCACAGCAGACCAAGGCCATGGTGTGAGAGAATCACCATGGCTTTACTGTGTACAGAGCATAATAGAAAGAAAAACAAAGCTGCCCATTATGTACAATGACACTGAATGAAGCACAGTGGAGCATTGTGAACAGGCATTAGCTAACAGAAAATGACTGGCAGATTTGTAAACTGGGGGAGCATGCTGACCATCAGCTATATAAAAATTATATAAAACTGGATGAACTGTCTCATCATTTAGCTCCTAGGCTCTGACAGTGACTGTAGCTCCCCTACACATGCCCTATTCCCTTCATCCCCATTTAGGCTGGAAGTTCCTTTAGGTGTCTTCAGACCAAAGAAAAGGCAATGTGTTGAAATATAATGTTGAAAACTCTTAAGGGATGGATATTGCTGTTTCTGACTCCAGTTAAACAAAACCACTAAGTATATGGGATCCAATTCCCACTTTTATTAAGGACTTTTGATGCTCTTCTAGGGACATAAATGCTTTTTAAACAGAAAAGTGAAAGGAAATGTTTTTAAGGCTTTTTTTCATAGAAAGAATGTGAGAGGGGAATTTAATGAAAACCATATAAACACTGAAAAAATGTCCTTGCCCTCAGTACAGAGCCTGAAGTCCAGCATATGCCAAAATATAAAGGGGTAGCTTAAACCTTTAAACCAACTGAAAAGTGTATTTTGAAGTTGACACTGCTAAATAATGCTTCTAACATGTCTTTGGCCAGATTACAAAAACAAAAAGCTTACCTTGAACTTCTTCCTAATTTCCTGCTCTTTCTTTTCTTTTTCCTTTTGTTCTTTCTTCTCTTGGTCCATTCTTCTCTTTTCTTCCTTGTCCCGCTTCTTCTCTTTTCCCCTTGACGATCTGAAAGTGCATTGCCAGGACTGAATGTAGCAGTGAAGCAAATCTCACTAGAGCTTTCTTACCCAAGGTTAACAAAGAACTGCATGTGATGGAAGAAGACTTCTCTGAGTGAAATCAAAGCTACAGATTCTAAACCTTAGTTTGGTGGCAACAGACAGAGTAAGCGGCCCTTTCTCTTATATTATATATATAATTTAAAGTGTCCTCAAGAGGACAGTACACCAGAAAAGGTTATCTGCAGGTAACAGGCTGGCTCTGCATGTGCATGTCCAGACATCTCTGAGCTAATTTTCGCAAGCAAGCTTGGAATCTGGTAGCATTCTAGGTGTTGCGGCACTGGCTGCAGCTGTTAAATATTTACCCAGGACATCAGTGGTTGATGCAGCCTGAACTGAAGCCTGAGCTACCACAGGACTGCAGTTTTAAACTTAATTGCAACCTGTTCCAGCAGTCTATACAAATGACAGTTCGTCTTCTGCACTGCATCATACGTATGGCTATCATGCCAGGGTACATTGCCTGTTGTGCCTCATGTACTGTATGGTACTGAGGTTGGGCCCTGGGATGTAATTAGGACTGTAGCTACAACTCTGCTGTTAGCTGCCAACTGTTTGGCTGGAAGAGCTATGCTTTACAAACCCTATGGAACTGATTGAGTGAGGCTCCCTCCTCTTCTTTTATTTTACCTGTGCTGAACTGATATGCTCAAATTATATTAAAAAAAGACTGAATGAGGATCACTTGTTTTTGTTATATAGTTTTTAAATTATCTATTTGCAAAGGGAATTAAATAATAAATTTTTGCTGAAAGTCATTCTCCATCCACAAGGTATTTTTGTGTAGGAACTTTAGACTTTGCTTATTCCAAGGGAATTAGAGCTTTTCTTTGGCTATTGTCATACAGTGCATGACATATATTTAGACATTAACAGGGCAAGAGACTCCTCAAAATAAAGAGCTAAATGGCAGAAGAATGACCAGAGTTCATATTCTGGCTCTGTAGATCTGCTAGGGGACTCAGGACATGAGAACTGTAAATCCAGCCTCTCTTAGGAGTTCTAAATACATTTATTTATCTAGAAAGCAAGAAGAATAACCACAACAAAAGATCTATCTGGGACCATAGTACCTCGGGACTGAGCTTATTTTTCCTCCTAGACTGTAGTTCCAAACAGTAACTCAGAAAAGTTCCTTAGATCAGAAATCAGACTTCTGTTATCTAGATCATAGTAACCACATGGTTTTATTGCAGGAGTTTTTCCAGCCCAGGGCATAGCAGATCTAAGTAGGAAAGAACCTGTGAACAACCTGACTTTCTCTAGGTGAAATGAATGAACACAATAATGCCTGGCAGGGACTGCAGTGGAATCACACTTTTGTGCCAGATGCAGCATCTTTGTTAGCAAGCTTTTAGTAATACAGATGCAATAGATTATAGAGTTTAAAATTACTACCTGATGTCATTTATGTCTTCATACATCTCTCCATCACTTTCTTGGCCCTATAAGAAAAATTCAGTTTTCAATGACCTAGATACATTTGGAAAGACATGAAGAAAATGGACATGCTGTGTAAGCTTCATACAAACTATATAAAAACATTTACAGCAAAATGTAAATAACAAATTAGTTTAATAATCCCCAAACAAGTTAACACATTATTCAAACCCACTATTTCTTTTTTTCTGACTTTGATTTTACAATACCACAACTATAAAGTCCTGGATTGTCACAATCACACTAGCACATTGCTTACTCCAAAGTGGATCTTTTAAATGCAATGTGAGTCCTGGAAAGCCTTTATCTGTGTTGATGATTGCACTGCCATGATGAAGGTGCCAGGGATAGCAGTAGTTAAACTGGAAATTTAAAGTTAAATTTAGAATGGATCTAAATGGGACTCATATTAGGATCGCAGAGATTGTTTTAGTCCTAATACAGGCAGGTACTTAAAGACATGATATAAACCTGTACTTAACTGAAGCACGTGGTTTACTAGAATGGAACAAGGCCCTTGTTTTGAGAAAATTTCAATGAAATGAAATTTCAGTGGAAGTAGAAGGGGTGGTTTAGTTTTGTTTTTTGTTTTTTGTTTTTTTTTTTTTTTTAAATCAGTTTTTGATGTCTAGCCAGCTTTGATAATTAGTTCCAGTTTGCTCTGCTTACCCAGTTTTATTTCTGTCCTTCATAATAAGCAACTGCTTCTACAATTTACTGTCAATATACTGGATTCATTCTGCAATTGTTTTTCTAATGTGTTGAAGGGATTTTACTAAATTTGTAAATTTGTGCTAGAAGGATAGGCTTATCATGGAGGATAACACTTACCCCGTCTGTATTTCCATGACCTATATGACAAAAAATAAAACCAGGGTATTTATTTTTTGCTGTACAGAAAACTATTCATTCTAGTGTATTTAGTACGTATATTCACATAACGGTGTAACTATTTACAAACTGCTAATAATGCTAGTGATATTAACTAGAAATATGTGCAGGCTCCTGGCTTTTAATGAGGGTATGAATTAAAAAATCAGAGTTTTTCCAGGGTGCTTTTGTAGTACTGTGTAAACTAGAAATATCTACAAAATAACAGATTTCACCATGTATTTTTAAAAGTGGAAAATTTCTTTTAAGGATTCTTTTGTGGCATTGATGAGCTTACCTATGCTATTTGTTTACAAAAATGTCTATTTGTACAGGAAAGTCATTGTGAAAAACCTAGTAAATCCAAACAGACCTCAAAGAACTTGCTTGCACCAAGCCAACAGCTGAGTAAGGAGGCCAAAGGCTCTTCTGCTAAGCCAGCCTCTACCCTGGGCTGCAGCAGAAGAAACTGTGAATCTCCTGCTTCCTCCTTACTCTGCAGGTAATTAGGTAAGAAAAGGACTAGCTCAGGTTCAGCTCCACAGCCCACATTGCTGTACAGTAGGGATGGCTAGCACACTAAATGATGCATACTGTGCCTGGCACAGACCAAGCCCTCTTGAGGAGAGATCAGAAGGCAGATTGAAATTCTTTGTGACACAATCTGCTTCTCTGGCTGCTCCTGGTACAACATAGCGACTCACTGCCTCTTATTGAAGAGGCAGACCACAAAGGGACATTAAAAGCACAGTCAACAATTTTCTTTTTTTTTTTATCATGTATAAAACAGTGACTGCTTCACCAGAGCACAGGACTTCAACTCTGAAAGAGCAGCATTCATTTTGGTTCAGATTTGAAAATCTGGTAATTTACGGACCCAGCATATTTCTAACCAAAAAAAGTGGGGGAGAGGGGAGATATTTAAAGCAGTTCCTGAGAGTCTATCATATTAATTATGGAACTGTTAGTGTTATGAGACAGCCATCTTCATCCATAAAACTGCAGAACCAGCATAATTAGCTGCACAAGTCCCTCATGAATACAATATGCTTTTGCTAATCTTATAAATACAATATGCTTACAGCTTGATATAACTGTCATTAATTAAAATGCATGCATCTTACCCTGTGAAACAAATTCAACATCATCATAATTTTCTTCATGGTCTGGACTTCTGTAAATACGAAAAAGTGGACATGTGAAACCCATGAAGATGGTTTTATGATTGCATTTTCATTTACCATTGTTCTGGTGCTTTTTTTCAGCTATTTTGTAAAATTGCTGGACAGTCTGTTGAGTCCTATATACTAGTGAAGTACCCACGAGATTCCATAAATTGTTCTTCCTGATTGTGACTCATTTTTTCACACGGGGACACCTTGATCCTGGGTATAAAAGGAGGAAATGAGCCAAAGGTGCTCAGGTACCATGGAGATGAGTGTGGTATGAAAAATGTAATAGGCAGATGGGCTGACTGAACGGAAAGAATCTGTTGGGCTTTTTAACCATCTTCACAGGTGCAGGCTTCTTATACAATACACAAGCAGAAGGCCAGACTTCTGCACAGTGTTAAATATAGCTCTAAGGCTTGCTCCTTGACTTGTGGAGCTTAAAGTCTAAACAAGAGACAAGAGAAACAGTGGTATAAGGTTAGATCAGGTAAAAGGTCTTTGGTGGTGTTAGATGTAAAAGTGCTGTCAAACTGAAAGAAGCAAGAAATTGAGAATGTAACTAGTAATAACATCAGGGACTTTTAACTTTATACCTTCTAATAATTTAAAGAGAATTAGGGCTGAGAGTCATCATCAAAGAGGTGTAAACAAAGAAACGGCTTAAAAGCAGAAAGTGATCTTTTAAAATTGGCTTGATGGAGAAAACACTGAGACAGAGTGAAAAAAACCATGTCAGCAGCCAGGCACACATTTTCAGCAGAGGGGAGAGTCCAGAGGGCACGCAGGAACGGGAGAGCAGAAGGAGGACCTGGAGGTAAATTTCGCAGGTCCCTGAAGGCAGAGATCACACTTGGCTCCCAAGGATTTGGCAAGGAGGGTACCCAGGAGGGCTCTGCCGGGCCGGCCGCTAGATGGGGCGGTGGTGGCGGCTGCCCGGGGCCGCGCCCGGAGCGGCGGGGGGACCTTTCCCTGCCCACCGCCCCCGGCACAGCAGCTCCGGCAGCAGCGCCCGCAGCGCCAGCAGCAGCGCTAGGCTGATGCTGTCACACCATCCGTACCAAAATACAGTATGCTGCTGACACGCACATCTCTAATGCCTAATATATTCTCTCTGCCACTTGCTGCTGTTTGCAGTAACTGCTGGCCAGACAGCAGCTCATTATTCAGGCTCAGCTTGTTTCCAGTCAGTTTTGACACTAGGCCAAAGTGCTTTTAACTCATTGTCGCTCGGAGGTTCCTCTTTTGTATGCAGCTCTTCGGAGGAGGATAAAGAAAGGAGACCCATATGCAATAGAGGCTTCTCAGTGTTATCACAGCAGCTCACGATGCGGCTCCCAGTGGTTTCACAACCAGCGTCAAGCTCAGCGCCTCCAGCTTGCAAAGCTGCTTCCTGGGCTATCGACTGATAGACCTGTCCTTCCTGTCCCTCTTCCCTCAGAAAAATGCAGGGGAAAGCTTCAGTTATCGATAGAACTGATTTTCTATCAGTGTATGAAGTCTTTGAACCTTTCTGGACTAAAAAACCCAGTGGGGTGTCTGTTCCCTTCCCCTTCCCGTAACAACAGGGCAGTAAAAAGTGTTGTAAGACAATTTAGGGAAACAACTGAATAGACGGAGGGTTCAAGCTAATAAAAAATAATTCCAAACAGGCCAATGAAAAGGTAGGACAATAAAAATGGCATGAGACCTCACTGCCCCAGAAACGTGGGACACCTGCAGCTTTTATCTGCTGCTGCATGAGCAAAGTAATAGGCAGAAAAAGGTGAGAATATAAAGACCTTGGGGTTTATGTTCACTTACATGGTTTCAGAGCTGGGCTTGATGTTTCTGGGAGGCAGGCTGGGAGCTGCTGGGGGTTGCAGGGATGGGTGAGAGGCTGGTGGAGGAGGTGGCAACTGCGTAGCAGAGGGTGGTTGAGGTACAGGTGGGGAGAGTGCTGCTAAGGAAGGTGCCATCTGTTTCAAACCTTCATTTTTAAGGCCTGAAAAAAAAGCGGAACAGACTGAATTTATCAAGCAAACAGCTGAGGAAGGAACCTCACTGTTTACATGAGGTATTAGGATAAAATATCAGTACTGCACACACCCCAGAGCAAATATATTTTGTTGCACCTGCTTCTTAGATATACTTGGTGCCTTATCTTACCACAGTAGAGAGGCTCTTCCTAAAACGTACTGCCTATAGAAAGCCTTAAAAATGTCTTTGTCAAGACATGAACAAGACAAAAAACCATCAGTTCATCCAGTATGTAAGCTCTCATGCTTTACAACTCAATTATAATTTAATTTTGCAATTTGCTTGAAAAGACCAGCTGCAGAGTTTCACATGAGCACTGGTGCAGTCTTGCTCAGAGACCGAGTTTCAAGGGAAGGGATGAGAGATGAAAAGAAACTTTGGCATTGATTAAGTGGTATACAGGTCTCTGTATATCTTCAAATATGTTTGTAATGTAAGTTGTAAAAGGCTGGGCTTAATTTTCTGCAAGCCCATACTAGAGAAGTTGCAGTTTGAGAAGCTGCACAGAAGCTACACCCTCGACAAACAGGTGCAGCCTTAAAAACAAGATGATGCAGTGCAATAGGCACGGAAGCCATAATTACATGAGTGGGCTGGTGTGCATGTGTGCTGCACTGAATTCATGCTCCTTGTACAAGCCAAAAACAAACCAGAGTAATCATTGCTTTGAGAGTTCATGTGGGGGACACAACAAAATGAAATCACTGTTTGGATGCCATGATGTTAAACCTAGGATTTTCTTTCAAGTATCATGAATGGATTAAAACCAACCAGAAAGAATTGTCCCCAGCTGTATGGAAGGAAGTCTAACAGAATCCAAGAAAGAGGAGAGCAGAAGGAAAAAGCAAATTCACGGTTCAGTTAAAATCGATTACAATTGAAAAGAACCCCCTTATCTTCTGGAGATTTTCTCTAAGTTCTCACCTGTATAGTGGAGATTAAAATCTTGTCAAGAAAAATAAACTTTCACTACATTGGAGAAAAGTGGTTTAAACACAAAACAATGACAAATATTTAGTAACACTTAATACCGAGACTGAAAGTTAAAAAACTACTGAAAGAACTTTCTTTAGCTGCTTGGCAATCTGAAATGCTGTCCTTGGGATAGACAGGAGAAGGGGAATTGATAACTATTAGAAAGATCTCTCATGTGTCACATGGAAATCAAAGTGAAATTACCAAGCCTTAACAGTTTTTCTGCTTACTAACAAAGAACTCAAAAATTTCTGGATAAATTTGGTTTCATGGCTGCTTGGAGAAACTCATCACCATATATGTCAACAACAGTGCATCTGAAACCTGTTAAGTTCCTCCATTACTTAAACAGCAAAGTACTAAAAGTCCCAACACTGCTGATTACACAGGTGAATTCTTTGGTGTTTTTGTTAAGGAACATTCATCTTGCAGAAGCAGACCCTTACAATTAAAATATACCAAGATTAAAGTTGTACAGTATCACATATCTTTTTATTCATATATCTTTCTATAATTTTATTCAAAAATATAGCCCAAGAGTCAAGTAAAATAATCCTTTCACTTAGTACTGAAGAGGCTACAGAAGGGTTAATGTGTACTAGCTGGAGAGAGCCCAAAGGAGAAGAGTGAGAATGATTAGAGGCCCAGAAAACATGAATTCCTGGAGATATTGAACAAATGGTGGTTATTTAGGGAAATATCATAAGACTGAGGGAGAACAAAATGAATACCTAATACCTGGCAAAGCAGAACGGGATAATTTTTTTTCTTCATTTCCATGGTGGAGAAGGCAAGAAGTAATGTGGTTTAGGGCCAGCAATATTTGTTAGGAGGCACTTTCTAATACTGAGTGTGGAATTTCCATGGCTTGAGGTCCATGTTGAAGGAGGAGGATAAACTTATGTCACAAATAAGTTCTAGTACAGTTGTTCTTACTCTACATATAGGGATGGACCAAACTTCTTTACATCCCTTCCAGTTCAATGATGACATCCTCTGTTTGTTGTTCTATATTTTACAAGAGATGACATTTAAAATACTTGCCCCTGTATTGAGCCCAACAGCTAGAGATCTACTGAAATACCATTTTGGCTAAGACTTGTCTTCCAGAAAGACCCACTTGTTTGAAGACGAGAGAAAGAATGTACTGCTACAAAGTTTGTTTGGTTAAGTTCACTCACTGTTAAAATCTGCATCTTATAATTTTCTAAGTTCATCAGACTTCAGGTTCTATTACTTTTATTTCTACCTTTGCTTACTAGATCAAAAGCCTTTTTATGACCACTGTTTTCTACTCATAAGGTATTGATACTACTGAAGTTAACCAATATCTCAGATTTATTTTTGCTAATTTTAAAGACCCCACCTTTTTAATGTCATCTCAAGGCATTTTTTTTCATCTACCAATTAATTTGTAGCCATTTCTGTAATCTCTCCAGCTTTTCAGCATTGTAAAAAATCTGGCACACACTTGTTTGCCACATGCAGTGATGAAAATTACAAGTTGTTCTTCATCTGGCCGTATCTTTACTGATTACATCCAGGGATTTTAGTATTTTCTCTGATTGTCATCTGTCCTCTTCTTTTGGAAGTGTAGACACCTGAATATCAAACTAAGGCCCATTAGCAAAAAGCTTTTATTCAAAAACTTTGGAACTGTATGAAGATTCCTTAAGGGTAAAACTCCAAGAATGTAGGCTTACTGACTGACAACCATTATGAATTAGACTTTTCTGTCACATCATTGTCCTTACTCAACTGCAGAGTTTATGACATCTAGGTTTTTCCCAAGGCATTACACTACCTCGTTTTGCAGGTATGGCTTACATATCTTCATTCTACACATATATTTGCATTTGAATAAAGACAAACGTTGTTTAAATGAGCCAGGATTCCACATGATTTTGCTCTTGTTGTATCCGAGTCTCTGAGGACTACGTGTTCATATTTAACTCTTCACAATCTTTATTAATCCACAGACTTTGTCAGCTGTAACCTCTTATTGTTCTAAAATCCCTGATAAAGATCAGTAGCACTTACAATCTAAGCATGTATCTGCAGTTCAATTCTTTTAAGCAGATTCTAACCAAATAAAGAAGCCAGAAAGAGTTTGGTGCTTTTTTTTTTTTTTTTCCCACAAAATCCATGTTAATTGGTATTAATTATACTGTCAAATTTTTGTGTTTTAGCAGGGAATCCTGTATCAGTTTTTCTGTGGATATATTTATGTTGCCCTAATACAGTGTTGTGTTTATGAAGAACATGCACACATGCATTATGTCATCATACAGCATTACTTCATCGTGATTTGTTTGTAGGACTAAGGTAAAAATTCTGCCCAAGTCTCTGTGCATAATACTTCTTTCATCTGATGTCTCTTGACAGCTGAATCTGGGCAATAGGAAACTGAGCCAGGAAAGGACACCATGTGCATTTTAGATTAAGTGCTTATTTTTATGCATAAGGGCTGAACAACCTGTCCTTTTTACTGTATGTACATTGCTGGAATCTAACAATAACTAAGTGATCATCATATTAATGGAAACACTGCTTTTTTAATTTCCTAACTATTAGAACTGACTCTTCCCTACTTTTAGAGCTGTAATTACCTACACTTACACTGGCTAAGACTGATGTGGGTGTAAACTGCTTTAATTCTAATGCTGAAAATAATGGGATAAGTTAGGTAGGAAGGTGACATTCAGTGTGAAAAAGCTGTTATAATCAGGCCTGCAGAACCAAAGGTTTCGTAATGTTTCATTAGTGTTTTGTTTCCTGTTTTAATGGAGCATTTCATTTTTACTCCAGTTGCATCTTTCTGTGGCTCTGAGACACTTGGTACTCTGAGGACATAGAAAGGCTTGGTACTGGTAGTGGAACTGAAGTCACCTCCAGACACTCAGAACAAGAAATCAAATTGAAACTACATCCTGGCTTCACATACACCCAAATCACTCTCATCACAGGAAACAGCATTAAGGACCATCACTGTGTGGTAGCTTTGACCACTAACACCTCAGTTTCCAAATAGCCTCTTCTCTCTTCTTGGGGCTCTCAGCTTTTTCACATGCTGTGCCACACTGAAGAAACAGATGCAGAAACTGAAGCTCTTCACAAAGAAATGAAAGAAAAGATGTAAAGGAACAAGTTCCTCAAATCCTGTGCAGCTGTAGAGCAGCTAAGAGAAACTTGCCATAGAGACTCTCTACAGAAAATACCAAATATTCCATTACATTGCTGCTTGTGGCTTTAAACTATTTTAATAATGCCCAGAGCTTCATCACTTACAGCAGAACTGCACAAAGAACACTGCAAACCCTTCTCTTATGTTCTTGGGGAACATTCTCAAACAACTTCCATAGGTGCAGTAACCAAAAGGCCACCTACGTTCTTGGAGAATGTTGATTTATCAGGAAGTTGAGGACAATTAAGTTGTCTTGATGTAAAACTTGTGACTTTGACCCTTGCCATTCCTGGCTTGAGAAAGGGAGATACTGATACCTCTTTGGTAGCTAATGTAACTTCTAGAGAAAGATTCCATCTTCGCTTCATGTCCAGATATTCTGTGTTCAACAACCTCAGAAGAAATCAACCTGCATATAACAGTACTCTATATATAATTTCCATGACTCTCCTGTGTGAACTCAAAGAGAAACCAGTAAAAAACCCAAAATAAGTCCAGCTTTTTAGAACCCATGTGCTCTGTCATCAAAAGCAAGTTTCA
>VZTV01052775.1:9235-27635 GCA_013400875.1 Anhinga rufa
CCCCCGCCTTCACCCACGGCCGCGTCCGCGCGTGTCCAGCCGCCGCGCCGCGAAATGGGGGTCGGGGGGAGGCCGGGCGGGTTCCTGCTCAGAGCTGGCTCCAGGCCGAGCCCCACCACAGCTGGTCTCTGAGCAAGTCACGGCTGCAGAAGAGTAATGCTGGATTTCTAGCTGACCCGGGCTCATTTCTGAGAGACTGTCGGCAAGGGTAGCTATCTTTTTAGTCTTGTTTACCCCACAGCAAAATATGTACTCAGTTTTGAGTAGTGCTATAAATAAACAAAGTAAAAAATAATAACTGAAAGGCACTGGTCTGCGGATTAACAAAAGCTTAGTGCCTTCAGCTAGGCCCTTCAAAGCGGTCTGACCGTCTTGCCCTATTCTGCTTTTGACGGAGAATGAATCTGTGTGAACTGGAAGGATTTTTGTGTGGCTTTCAGTCCCTCTGCCCATTCGAAGACGGTACGTGTAACTGCTCCGCAGCAAACCTCCAACACAGCTCAGCTAACCGGCGGGTGAATTCTCGCTGCTGCAGACCCCCGTGAATGCAGATGCTGTCTGAGTCTAGCTTTAGTCGCCGCAAGTCTTTGAGTCCTAGAAGACCTTTCTACTTTTTGTTCTCAGTGCTTGTCCTCAGGCCAGATAACTGCTCAGCTGACCTTTCTCCTCCAGCAAGGTTGACAACGGTGCACAGTATCGATCTCACTGCAGTACAAGAGGTGCAGCTGAAACACCGGTAGTCACTTACCGTGTACAGTGTAGTACAGTGAACTTCCAAAAAGTACAAGTGCTTGTTCAGGAGGCTGCTGGAATAAATCATTAAAAATACCTACTGTCCATTGTGCCTCTTGACATTCATTGTGCTTTAGCTGTGACTTGTTTTATTGACTCATTATAAGGATATAATGCACTGCGGAGTCAGTAACTTGCAAAGGGAAGTATCTCCTGTCCCATAAATTGTCCCTCTAATTTTGTAACACATTACAGTTTAAAGGCAGGTCATAATGTTCCCAATCAGTTACCCAAAGGTAGGTCTCTAACTAAAAATGACTTGATTTTGTGAGGAGCTGAGGAACTTGCTTCAAATTGGGGCACTGAAAATCAGGCCGGTTTGAATTAACTGCTGGTGGAGTCTAGCTCTGAAAACACGGGCTGCCATCTCTGAGCACAAGGCTTGCCTTTTGAAACAGATCCAGGGAATGAACAAGCGTAAAAATACTCCAGGCAACTTTAGGGTCCTATTCAGTGGCACTGACGCTGCTAGTGCCAACGAGGAGCGTGACCTGAAGGCCCTCGCCTTGAATGAAGACACAGTACAAGTGCCGTCTCCACTGGATGTGCATCTGCTTGACCCCGGACAGGTTCTTCAGCTGGGACACCATATCCACACGTTGCATGTTGTATAAGAAGCAAATGGGGGATTAGGATAAGTGAGGGTCTGTTTTCTCCCCTCAAAGTACTCTTGCACTCAAGCAAGTTGAATCATACCAGGGGCTGCTTGGGGTTTTGAACAGCTGATTCCATGTATGAATCTGATAGATATTAGTATGCTATCTTCTTTCAGCAAATTTTTTGAGTTGCTGCAGCAAACCACTTATATTTGTTTTAAGTTTTGCTTATTACTTAATTTTTCAAATGTCAGCATGCACCAAAGGTCTGCAGGAGCCCATCACTTCTCAGGGACAAGAAGACTGCGAGAACCTTCTGATGGGGAACAGTCCGTGCAGTCTTCTGCCTACAATAAACTTTTTTTTCCCCAGTATGTGGGCAACAAGAGAGAATATCACAGAGATTAAAAAACAGATTGAAGCTCTCATTGTGTTTAAGCTGCAGTATATATTAGGATATGGCATTTGTCTAATGATGAGTCTTATGGCTGAGGTGTTAAAAAAGAATTAGCCTAGGCAATTTAGCCACCAGACAGCTATTGATATTAACAGAAGCAGTCTGATTGACTTTGAAAGTCTCCAATTATAATCCTTGCTATAATTATGATTATGCTTCTCTGTAGAGCACTACTGAGCCTCCACTTTTGACTCATACCAGATTCCCACTGAAGTCAGCAGGAGCTGTGCTTGAGACAGGGCTCTTTTAGGCAGTACTGTTTGTCCGAAAGTAAACAAGCTGTTCTTGTAAATTGGCTCCCTAATATGGACTGGTTTCCCCTTTGTATGGTAATAGCTCTAATCAGACGTACAGCTTTGCTTTGTTCTGCCACAGGAACAATGTAAGGTTTAAGACACCGGTGGTCAGGAGTATTTTCAGACTTGTCCAGCACTGTAACAGTCTTAACTAGACTTTTCAGGCTGGCAAATTTAGGGGCTAGCTTGAGTTGCTTGAGTCTCCATCCAATAATCGACTATCAAGAATACCCTGCTTGCCTGTAAATCATCTCCTCATTAGTTTTTGGACAGGCTAGTAAAATATCTTTAATTGATTTCATCATCATGATTAAAAGGAGGTAAGTAGATTTACTGCAAGAGAAGTGAATACTCAGGTTTATTGTGGAGAGCTTACACAGGAAAAATCTATCTTCATGTCCTTACCTACTGCATTATATACTCAGGAAAACTCTGTGTATTGATTGTGGGTGAAGTTGTTAATTGCCTGGCCAGTACTGCAAGCGAGGAAACGTGTTTGGGAAGCAGCTTTCCAGTTCTGTAGAAAAAGAGGAAACAAAGACCATAAGCCGGGGAAAACCTGAAATAGCAACATTCATGAGAGTATCATTATTCATGTTAAGATGCACAATGCGAGAGGAAGATCTTCATATTGGGAAGTTTCTGCAAAGGTTAGCTTGCTGACAAATTGCCCCCATTATCCCTATAATCATTTGCTAAGCTGTCAAAACCATAACTCTCTCATCTTGCAAGCAGGGCTGTGGAAGTACAATCCCATGGGATTCTGCCTGGCCCTGCCAACCTGTTCAAGATGATCAGAGGACAGGGTTAGGGCTGCCTTCTCAGGCTATGTTTGAATGTTGTATTCTCTTATATCTGGGAGAATTGGAGTCTTCACCCCTCCGGTATTTGGGCATCAATGAACACATATACCCACAGTCAGAAGTATAGGGACGTTTCTTCGTGGAGAGTTTCAGAAATATAATCACAACTGTCCTTAAACACCATGTTCTACGCTTTCCTATGTCCTTTATAGTGCTCTGCTACATGATGGCTGTGTTAACCTGAAGCCGTACCACTGTTTTAATCTCAGGCTTCTTTCACTGTCTCCTCTTTCCAAAATTTGCAGCGTCAAATACTTACAGGCAAGCACTGAAACAGAATGGAGAGTATCACTCAAAAAGTTTTCCATTGCAGTGGTGGCTGCAGCGTGTTACCCTGTGGTGCCTGAGCACCTGCATACAGGAACGGTTTCTGTCTCCTGAGAGCGCTGGGTGGCAAGGAGGTGTCCTAGTTTTGCAGAGAGTAATTTGGGTATTAGCAGTAATACCACATAAGCATTGTGGCCTTTTGAAGGAGGGGTTAGGTGGAAGGCACAGCGTGACCGTGGTTTCATAGTAAATCTGGGGTCTTGCAGGACCTGGGCCCTGGGCACACCATACTCTTATGGTCTTACTCATACCAAATCAATGCCTTCTCTAATTAATCCATAGCCGTGCTGCACAACTCAGTAGAAGAAACCCCCATGCTGAGCACACATTGCCTTCTTTTTGTTGGGAGGAAAACCAAAATTTGAAAAGTCAACTCATCCTTTTTTCTCACTTTATTTTTGCAAAATAAAAAGTGAGGTTTCCTAATGTGCAACCCCTTGAATTAACCAGGCAGTGACTGTGTCTGAGGGGCGCTCAGGGAGCTCCCACCTGGAGAGGAGACGCCAGGTTAATCTCAGATTTCAACATTTGTGCTACCTGCAGCCAGCGGCGGGGGCGGCAGGATCCTTTTCAAGAGACACGAGTGTCATCTAGTGGTGAAACAAACCCACTCGATCACACCCCAAGGGCCACCATCTGCCCACTGGTTTCCATACAGAGCATTAGGCGACACATTTTGTCTGCTGCACTTTAACAACCTAATGCAGAATGTATGGAGTAACGCTTATTTTAGCTTTTGTCCTTGCAGGATTTATTTTACGCAGGCTAATGGAAAATAATGTGAGCCAACCACAGTTAAGCAAACAGCAGACACTAATATCTCTCTGCTTGAGGTTTTTCTGTCGCTGTGATGAGATACAGAAAGGGTCTGTCTGCCTGGGTACAATGACTACCAGCATCAGGCTTGCTCCCCAGGAGTTAAGTGAGAATTTTACAGGACAAAGAGCCGTTTAAAGCTTTATTTACTTGTTATATTGTGTAACGTGTCCATTGCAGGAATGGACATTCAAGATCTTTGCATTTTAGAGCAGATTTTCTCCCAAACTCTTTTGCCTTCTTTCACACATAAATCCAGATTCATTAGTGAAGCAGAACATAAACATAGTAATTCTCTTTTAATCGGTCAAATAAAAAAGAAGAAACACCTTCCAGAAGCATCACTAGCAGAGGAACACACAGGGAAAGGTGGCTGAGCTGGTAACAAAGTGGAGAGGAGAAATACTGGCTGGTTACGTATAATTTTCCTGATTTGACTTTCTGGCAGTTCATCACAGTAATTGCAATGCAACAAGCCCAGCTCAAGGTGTTGTGCCAGTCTTCTGAGGAAAAACAGACTCTGAATGCCCGCAAGTCACATAGAAATCATCATGTTGTAAAATTATTCCCACAGTTGGGGTCCACTTGAGTGTACTCAGTGCATATTTCCAAGAGCAGAACTGGAAACCCACTTTGCTTTCAGGACAAAGGTGAGCTTCCCATTTTTTCAGCTGATGACAAGGACTGAGGCCTAAGGAAAATCAGAAGTGCTAAAATCAGGACAGTTGTGTAGGGGCTGATGAATGGAGGCAGGAGAGCTAAGTGGCCTCGTAGCCCTGCTCCCACCATGGGCAGTGCAAATACAGAGACCACAGCATCTTCTCACCCTTCCCTCCTGCTGGAACAAGGTCTGTGGGCTATGCCAATGGAAGAAGACCTCTGCTTAACAATAAGAGAAAAGAGCTTTTAACTTTTCTCTGAGGGGGAATCACACCCCAGAATGACAAGTGCCCGATGGCCCTTTGGAACTGGCAAGGAAAGAAGCATGGCTGGTCCCACCAATCCCTGGGACCTTGTTGTTCCACGTCTGTCTTGCCACCAGTTCAGTGGCAGAGAAGTGCTCCTGTGTTTAAAAAAAGGCACATTTCTAGTTCTGCCCTTGAAGCTGTGAGGAAAGTATGCTCTATTGGCAAAGGATGCTGTAGCAGCACAGAGCAAAAGATGCTGTAATTCCCTTCCCAGGGCAGAGTCCTCCTTTCCCACCCTTGCACCCCTTACAATTGTCCCCAGCCTGTCTCCTGGCTCTGTGCTGTTTCCTTTCTTTGATGCTGGATCCCTTCCCATTAATTAGACACCCCTGTGTGGCTCTGCATCTGTCAGGGGCTGACCTGCTGCCTCCTGCCCAGTTGCTCACCCTGTGAGCTATGGTAGTGCTAATGCTGCTGCCAGGAGCTGGTATGGCTGTGAAAAAGGTGCGTATACCTGAGAGCCTGAGCTCTCCAGTCATCATCGTCCTCCTCTTGAACTATCCTGCTCTTTCTGTGCACTGCGCAAAGATGAATGCCACTAATCCTAGATTTATTCTATTCACCGGTGCATCCTATATTGTGGAAGCAAAACAGGACACACCAGTTTGCGGTGAGGACTTTGAACAAGCAGAATCAAACTGTGCCCCTGGCTCGTCACTGATTAGCTCCTGACCCCAAAGTCCCTGTGGTCACAGGGACCATGTGAAAAATTTGAGGATCCAGTCCTTCTAGGGAGAGAAACTAAGGACATACTTCATCATTCTTCAGATGACGCTTCACCTCCCACTGCCTCGCAGCGTTTTCTGCTGGAGGCCTTGGTCAGTCATGCCACGCACATTTCTTTATCCTAGGGATGCATGCAAGGGGAGAAAAGCCAACATACAACCTAATAAAAAGCACTGAATCCCTTTGCAAAGTTGCCAGCTGGCTGTGTAACAGCGTGCTGGGCAGGGCTCAGAACAGCCAGGTAGTCAGGGGCTCTTGGCAAGCTGAGGGCAATGAAGCATATGGGTCTTTCCCCTGTATTGCTCTGTGCCTGGAGCCACAAAGGGAAGGGCGATCAAGAGCCACCCAGCTCTTGCCATTTGACAGCCCGCCAGCCTCCCTCTCCTGTTCCCCATAAAAGCTGACCCGGCGAGGCTCGCGCTCACTCTTTCATTTGTCATCCTGCCTGCATCAGCAGTAATACAGGGAGCTCAGCTGCTCAGCATCCCAGCTGGTAATGTCTTGGGAGGAATTAGGCAAGGCATGCTGGTAAGAGAGAGAGAGAGGGTTTGAGGGAAAGTAATCACAGGCACAGTGATGGGAAATAAATGAGATCAGAAAAAAAAATCCTCAAATAGGGTATTCTCAGGCTAGAAGAGAGTGTATTTTTAGGAGGATCGGGCTGTTTCAATCCCAGCCATGCGGAGCCATGGGATCAGCAGCAGGTCTCCCTGGGATTTCAGCAGGGTTTGGCTCAATGCTGCAGTGAGAGAGTTGTCACAAGGCAATTGTCATTCAGCTGTGCTGCAGGAAAGCTAAACGGGTGGGCTGAGAGGCTGGGTTGTCCCCTTGTCCACAGATGAGACGTGGCAAGAGGCGGGGGGGCTCGCAGATGCTGTCGGGTTTGCATGGGCGCTGTGCAGGCTTTCCCTCTTCTGAGTGAAAGCGTGAAGCTTTGCTTGTCACAGACACTCAGTGACACACCTTTCGGCTGAGATTTGAAGCTCTCTTTCCCCATAAGCACAGTGCTAACGAGGAGAGGCCATGCCACAGACAGTCTGACTGAAGGCAGGGGAGGTCCTGGCGACGTGAGGAGCATTATTTGCTGTGCAGCAGCCGACTGGAGTCCGGTCCCTGGTACCTTCCTCATCAGCAGAGTGAGCAAACAGAGTACTGTATCAAAAGAAAGCATACATTTAATCAATTCCTGCGGTGCTGTAAAACCCAAATTTAATTTGAATTTTTAAATCTGCTTCAGTGTTTTACCCACTGCTAGCACGAGAGCAGCATTATTCTCCTTCT
The DNA here is from genome assembly GCA_013400875.1 of Anhinga rufa. Classification (NCBI taxonomy): domain Eukaryota; kingdom Metazoa; phylum Chordata; class Aves; order Suliformes; family Anhingidae; genus Anhinga; species Anhinga rufa. The sequence goes on from VZTV01052775.1 coordinate 16,358, forward strand.
GCCAGTCATCCCCCAGCAGAATGTGTCTCTTTACACTGAAATTCAGTAAATAATAGGAAAATACTGTGGAAGGACAAGGATGTTTTGCAAAATCTTTGTGTAGCTTAAATGGACCTGGCAACAGAACAGAATGTGCTCTGAACTTAGGGAGAAAGTTGAAACAACCCATCCCCATCAGTTATGCTGTTTGTATGTGGGAGCAAAATCAGGCTGATTGTCCATCTCCAAATGCTGCGCTGACCTCCAGATACATGGCATCCAGAGTTGCAGTGCCTGGATTGTCCTGCGGCGTGCACCGCAGAGCAGCTTGGCTCTCCCAAATGCCACAAAGTGACCCCTGCAGGAAAGTCGCATGTCCAGAGTGCCAACACTGGGCTGACCACGGAGCTACAGACCAGAAGCATCAGCTTAGAAAGCTGCCTTTCATGGATACAAGGAAGGAACAAGCACCACAGTGCAGAATTAACATTTTTTGTTGGTTTTATGAGTGTTGTGTCAAGTCTGCACATCTAGAACCAAATACTGTAATAATTTATGCCCATGTTTTGCTTTTTTGGACGTACATTTCATTTTGGACATCCATTTTCCATATCTCCAAATTTTCTGCAAAGTTCAGCAGTAAATGATTATTTAACAATGAAAAAAATTGTTTCCTCAGCCCTTTTTTTTAAACTTTTCTTCTTGCTAACTGGCCACCAACAGAAGAAGCACCATTAGAGTGACGCTGAAAAGGAAAGCTGTAGCTAAGATTTTCAGAGTGACTGAGGGAGAATTGTCAAGGGAAAGGTATCCGTCCTCTGCATATCAGGCCCCGAAGGGTAAGCCCAAAAAGGGGACACCTTGGTGATTGAATTCTTGGCCAGTGGCTACATTTGAATATTCAACTGCTGTGATGGCAAAGCCTCCCCTGAAATGAATTATTTTGCCTGACATCATGCTGCCAAGTTAAATTGCATTTCATATTCTTGCACAGAAATTATCCCATACCATGTTTTTCCTTTCAGAGTGTGCCTGGAGTAGGCAGGCATCCTTTGCTAATAAGCCCGAGAGGAAAAGCCTGGCTTACACAAGTTAAAAAATGTCTGAAGGACTGGTAATTTTGTCAGAGAGAACTTCATGCCCTCTAAGGGAAGATCATAAGCTATCGCCTGCCAGCTAGCTCATAAATTACCAAGGCAGAGCAAGTCTGATTATTCTTCTATTTAGAAGAATATTTAAAATAAAATTAATCACCAAGGTTTACACTTTGTTGGTTGGTTCTCTACAAATCATCGTGCACTGCAGAGCCTTTCACCAGGCAGTGTATCTTTTGGTATCAAGCAGGGTTTGGGGAACAAAAACATTGGTGACAGAAATGGAAAGTTATGTTCATCAGAAACGTCCCTTGCACTAGCCCCAGCCTCAGTGCCCACTGTTGGCCTCCAGCTGTTTAGCGTTTCTGTTGCCACTGGGATCTGGGAGCAGGGGATTTCACCCAGCCACCAAGGTAACCATCTTCCCTGAACAGCAAAAGTCTTTGATATTATACAGTGAGGACTACAAATAATCATGTCAGCTTAACATTATGATAAGCTCTGGGCTGCTTGTCCTTATTTGACTTTTGATTTTTGTTTGGGAAATACAAAAGTTGGTCTGGCCCCCCCACAGTCTTTCAGCCAAGCTTCACTTCATTACTGCCTTTGAGAAGTCTTCTGAAATGCATCTCATCACCACCTAGATCTACCTTGTCCCCTGTTCTGCCCAGCTGAAGACCTTTTTTTGCACAGTGCATACATGTCCAGCACAGCTTTTGAAGCAATCAGAGAGCAGCTTCCTTCCCTGCAGGTGCTCCCTGCAAGAGCTACAAACACTTTTCTTCTTTCATTTCAGCTGATTTTTTGCCCATAGGGCTTTGCTAGCTGCAATAACTGGATGCAAAGGCAGACACCTGGGAGTAAGGCCCTTTGTTTTCAGTGAGACCTCACGGGGTTATCCAAGTACTTAATTCCCCTTATAAATTAACCACCTAAATGATTAACAACCTAACTAATTCTCTTCAGTGAATTCAGCAATGCATGGGTGCTCCTAGAGAGGCTGTAACCAACACCTCACAGACAAAGCAGGCTCTGGTGCTGCAGGAGTGGGTTTCATGGCAGGCTGATCCCAAACTCAGAGAGTCAGATGAGGCTTCATGGTGACTTTACCCCTCCTCCATACAAATGTAGGGCCCGTTTGGCTCAGGAGAAACTCTTGCCTAGACAATTCCTTAATTCCCTGCTCTGCCCTGTGAGCTCTCCTTCCCAAGTGCTGCATCCCTGCTCTGCCCCACACAGCGATGCGCCAGCCAGGAACGGGAAACCTCTCTGGGACCTCTGTCCTGACATTAGCTCAGAAAAACCTCAATCCCTGGACAAGTTAGCACCTTCCATGAAAGCTGGGTCTCAGTGGAAGAAAGCTGAATGGAGATAATGAGTGATGCCTGATGAACGGACCAGACAAAAAGAAACCTTGCCTCAGGCCAGCAGCAAATACCAAAGTGGACCTCACAGGCTTCTGCCTTGGCATTAAGGTATATTTTGGGCTGAAGAAAAGATAGCTCTAGGTTAGCTGCTGTGAATAAAGGGACTGAGAGCAGAGTTAAATGATGAGAGGCTATTGATGAAGGGAGAAGATGACTGGGTACAGGCTGACAGTCTGAAAAAACGGGCTTTTTCAGGATGGGTGTGAGATGAGACAAGCAGCTGCTGGTACAGCATCCACAAGGACTGAAGCAATGACTGCCATAAGCAATGAAGTGAGGATGGGACCAGCTGCCAGCGTCCTTCTGTGTCACAGGGCCAAGATGTCCAACAGTGTCTGGGTAACCAGCACGGTGGCTTCTGCACCCAGGCAACAGTTTAGGCAGGGATACATTTGGGCTTTTTACCCCAGCAGTTAGGGATGGCTAACACTGCTGTCCCTCTCTAATGAAACAAGCCCTTTTTAAATGTTTAAATATCCTGATATGCAAATTTTCTTGAAATCTGTCCACTGCATCTCTGTTTGCTACTGCAGCACATCACCAGTGCTTACAGGTCTAATTGGTGTCCATTTGTAGACCAGTGGGTGAGGTAATCAATTGTCCACCATACTCACTGCTTACTAAAAGCCATTTATTCTCACTTTATAATACTAGCTGGAGGCCAGCAAAATTGGACCCTGAGATGACTGGGACCAGTCTGTATATTCCTGTCTATATCTCGATATATGTCTACACACACACGCATAGAATAAACTGCACTTGAAACATGAAAGGTTCAAGACTAAGGTGGGAGAAGCATTATCTTCATTTTATAGATAGAGCGCTGAAGGAACAGGAGATGGCAGGAGTTTCAGATGGTACTCAACATCTGTGATAAATCTGGAATCTCAGCCTAAACCTCTGGGGTTAACAGGAAAACAGCCCCTCCTTCCTGGAATGGAAAGAGGGAAGCTAATACACAGGAATAAATAGGATTGTATCTACTGTAGAGTACTTGTAGTATTAAAGTAACCTTAATTGCCTGCCTGAGGCAGTCTCCCTGCTTTTTCTTCATTTTGCATTGAGTAGTCTAAAACAGGAGGTGTGACAATTAGTTTTGATTATTTTTTTTTTAATTTCTTCATTTTTGCAGCAAAACCTACAATAAAGCAGACTCAGGAGCTCTGTGAAGTGCTGTGAAGAAAACCCAGGCCCTACTCAGCTCCAGGCATTTATACATGACGCATACACTCATCAGTGCTCACTGCTGTTGTTTCTCTGCCAATCACCTTACCCAATGTGAAGATGTGTCACAACACTTAGCAAACATGGAAACAGCCACTTTAATCAACCATATTTTCCCCATCTGGTAACTTTCCTTTAACATGGTAGTCCAGCTTTCACACAGATTTTATAGAGAGAAAGTTTACAAGCAATAAAAATTAACAGCCAGTATATATGCAACAAACAAATCAACAAAACCCCCCTATAGTGTGTGCCTGAGTGGATCTAATTCAAACTGTGACTAAACTGTGGTTGCATTTCCATGAGATATTTTGCCTGGGGATGTGCAGTATGCAAAAAGTGTGTGATTCATCTCAGCGAGAACCAGACCAGGGGTGACAGGAAGAAGTTCAGAGGACAAGCACAGAAAACCAACCATAACAGGAGAGGAAAGCCACACAGAACTGCTGTGCACTCGCTGTGGTGGCCATTGCTCTCAGAGCAGTAACTGGGCAGGGGAACAAGGGCCTTCCCTTCCCTCTTGCCTCTGAAGAACTCAGCTGGCTTCCTTCATCTTTACCTATCCCTCCCCATAACGATAAAACCAGAGCAATGTGGTTAAATGCTGGGATAGTTCATGTTTTCAAGCGCTCTCTCTATTCTGCCTCAGATTGCACTGCAGTTAGAGCTCCTCCATGCACTCTTGAAGGACATTTCTGTGATAAATTAATTCCCAGAACAGGCAGTCTCTGGGGGGACAGGGAGCAGGTGCCTTGCTAGAAGTTATCCTCTTAGTTGTCTGGTTCATGTGTTGCTAATGCCAGGGCATCATTTCCACTGGCATAGATTAGGAGTGTTAATGGCAACAGAACAATAAATATCTGCACAACCAGAATCTGACATCTTGTATTTGTCATGCCACTAAAGAGCTTGTTTTCAAATTATAAAACACTTGTGTGGTGAATGGAATCAGGCTGTGATAATTTGTATGTATGAACAATATTTTAAGGTCTCGTCATTGTTGCATCTTGTTCAAATATTGCAAGGATGGATGTTAGGTGAATGGAGGAGCATACGTACACTCTGCTTCAGAGAGGTTTCTCTTCCCGTCCTTCAGTGTGGCTGATTAAACTGCCACTCCTCTGGTTATTTAGTTTCAGTAAGACTCTTGGGAAGGAGAAGACAAACCGAGCACAGCCCAGCATATGAGGACATAGTGTTTTTGGAGTTGGCTGGGAGCAGTAGTCTGTTTTCCTAACAAAACAAAGATGATGTGACAGCTCTGCCTGCCTCTTTTTGTCCAATCTTCTCCTTCCGTCCCCTTGCCCTTCCCCTTCTTTTCCATTAGCTGTGTCACCTCAGTCAAATTTGTCAAAGGGACTGAGGGATAATATCTCAGAGATACTAAGTTCCCACATTTTTTTGCCAAAATCAGATGCAGAGAAAGAGACCCTACTGCAGCCCGCTTTGAGGGAGAGGCAGGCTTTAGCCGTTGCCTTGCAGCCTTGAGGCAGCCGCTTACTGGCCAGTCATTACATACACCACTCCCAGTTTCTTCAGTTATTTGTTGCTTTTTGTCCAATTATTTGCTGCTTTTTGTCCAATGGAGAGGCCAGGGCGGTGTGATGGGATCAGGCTGTGCATGGCAGTGGGATGGAGGGGGCACAGGAGGGGCATGGAGGCATTGCAGGGGTGCTGGGTGCAGGAGATAGAAATCTGCAGCAGGGGTTGAAGTGGAGCTGGGGAACTGGAAGCATTGCAGATAGGACTGAGGTTATTGCAGTGTGTATGAGTGCAGGGCCCCTGACAAGGAGAAGAGGAAATCCAGAGAACAAAAGTCTATCCATAATATGAACTCCTCCTGTCTTTTTTCTGTGCAGAATTCAGAGTGAATTAAAAGGAATGAGTCAAATGAGATGTTTCACAATTCACGTTCCCTGTAACAAACTGTTTCTGGGGAATGCAATGGAAATACATTTTAAGAGAAACAAGGGAGAAGAGGGGAGAAATTTGAGTCTCAAAACCAAGGAAGGATAAGTATCTACATTTAAAATGTTCTTTATTTCCAGTTCTTTGTTCAACTGCTTAACCATTTCCTTTGATAAAATACACTTGACTAATTTGTATAATTGACTTTGTTTATAACAATGAAAGGTGATCTCTAACTCAGTTAAGAGATGCTTTTTGCTCTCTGGTGATTCCATGATAAGGTGGACTTGCAGTAGCTACTATCCAGCTTGTGTTTTGGACTTAGCGAGAATAGGAGAGTATTGTTTCCTCTTAGCAGCTTGGGGAGTTTTGAGAGCTAGAGATATCTGATGCCGAGTTAGCAGAGACGAATGTCTCACGGGCAGATGCAAACAACTATCTCCAAGCATGAAAGGAGTGGGAAAATATATAGGGCCCTGGGAAATATTTATGGTCCATGATGGGAATACTAGGATGATATAGAAAGCAAGAATTATTATGGCCAGAGCAATCAGGAGTTATATGACACCTATCTATGGGAACCTAGGCTTTCCCAGTTCCATACCGATGAAATATTTCTTCTTGCAAAGTTTGCTGGTGTGATGACTGCTCTGTTTAGTTGTATAGTGTGCAGAGGGCCTTTGTTTCCCTGCAAGGACTAAGGGAAGAAAGTGGGAAACAACTAAAATAAATTCTTAACTGGGTAGTCTGCCTGGTATGTGCTCATATTTTTGCTCAGTGTATTGCAATATACAAGTTGTTAAATGCAGAAATAAACTACACTGACAAATTTGACATAAATCCTTTCATCTCTGTTGTTCTCTGCAGACCAACATGTAATGTATGCGTGGTCCAATATGAATTTCACCACTACAAATTTAATTGCCAACTTATCATCTGAGACTTTTCTTCATCACGGGAAATTTCAGCATTAAACTTGGCACCCCAACTCTGCACAGCTAAGATGCTGGATGAGGAATGCTTTTTAAACAGCTCCTCCAGAAAGTTGAAGATGCCCAGTGATCACCTCCTGCAACTCCATCTGTGCAGTCAAAATGTCAGAACGTTTCAAAATGGCTTTCTTCTGTGTTCCTTTTGTTGTTGTTGGTGGTGGTTTAGGGGCAGCTGAAGCAGTTGTGCTATGTTTGAACAGAGGAAACTGCAGCATATTTGCAAAGCAGGCAAGCGCCAGGAAGTTGCCTTATATTCTGTCTTGGCATTAACTCCCAAACTCTCCTGTTCACTTTTCTGATATAATTTTTTTTAAACAATCTCACAAACAACAGGCTTCCTGAGAACCGATAAAGATTTTGTTGCTCTTTTGACTGTGGTAGTGCTGTACTGTTCCAGCTCGGCTTATCAGCACAAATTTGCTTGCCTTCATTAACTGCAAACCTTTCCAAAGATAACAAGGGGAGACGATAGTTTTTCTTTTCCTGATGAAAAAGATTTGCGAGGTCTACCAAGGCATTGACTTTCTCATTCTCTAAACCCTTTTCTTTTTTTCACCTGGTGATTGCTGGCATGTTGGAAAGCAGCTGACATTTTGGACTGACGAGTACCTCACCCAGCATGAGGACCTGCTGTTATCAATTCACACAGGGCCTCAGCTTATTCTAGAGATTAATCAACTGAACAGGAATAGTGAGGGTGATTATCACATAAATAGCCAGCTCTCCAGTAAATAACTAAACCATTTATCCTGAGATCTGTTAATTAACTTTATCAAGAGTGGAAGATTAATAAACACATAAGTATTTAGGTACCAGTAAAATAATTTTTGCTTATAGTAATACCAATCTTCTATGAAATCCCTACCAACATTTTTGACTGTGAAGAAAAGCCTGAAGAAAAGAAAAAAGTTTTCTGTATCTCCCTTGACTTTGCCCTGGTGCCTGGTCTTTAAGGAGACACGCAACAGCTGATGGCAATTCAGAGCTGCCTGTTTGCAAAGTCCTCTTCTGTAGAATGTCATTTCAAGCCCATCTAGTTCACAAAACCCGAGTCATCCTACATCTGGGTGTCTGAAATTGTCTGTCTGCAGTACTCAACCAAAGTGGAGGATAGGTCTGACACTCAGGTGCAATCTTGCAGGTGCCTTGACTCAGTTTTGGAGCTCACCTGAATACTTGCATTGGGCAGAAGAGCTCTCTAGCCTAGTTTTCTGTGGAGATGAGGCCTGGATGCCTGCAGGTTGGCCAGTGATTCTGCCCATTTTCATTGTCTGGCCAATTTTGATTAAATTTGCTGAAAACATTACAGTTTCCCTATGCTTTCAAAAGTTGTCAGCCAGGGAAAAAGGCCTTTGTGCTGCTACTGAAGGTACAGCCTACCAGCAAGGGAAGATGGGTCTAGTTTTCTTTTGCATTAGTTCATTTTGCTCATAAGCCAATTAATTAAGAAGGAAGATGGTAAGTCACAGTAACTTTTCATCTCCAGTCCTAATGCACGCCAAATGTCTGTCCTTCACAGGGCTGTCGCTCCAAAGTCAAATCCTACAGCTGTGCCATCTTGCTTTGAAGCATGGGCTGAAAAATGAGGCGCCTGCAGAGGTTTCTGTGTAAGAAGGTTCTCCGAACCGCTGCTACGTTTCCTTTGGATCCAAGTGGCCCCAGGCCCTATTCTCTTCCCCACCAAGTGCAGCGGTATGGCCTGTGCCTTTGCTTAACTCTCCTGTTTCCTGAGCCCTTATCAGGACAAACAAACAGAGTCCTCAGCTCTTCCTCTTTTGTAGGAGCTGCTCTGAAAATTCGTTCAGTCAGCTGCATGTGCAAGTCTTCCTGTGGTTTTAGAAATAGCAACAGTGGAGCAACATTTAATTTGCTGCTTCTACTTCTTAACCTCGAGGGAAAAAGGTGGTAACTGTTAATTGCATCACAGCATGCATGTGCTGGAGAGCACAGCAGTTTGCTCTGACTCTTGGTGTCCAGGGACCAGCAAACCTAACCAAACACAGACCCAAAGCACCACATGTACAAACCTAAGCCCAAACCACACTGCAAAATGTCTGTGTTTATTCTTCCTGTGGATTTGGAGGCAAGAAATCATTAACCATCCCTCAGAGCTCCTGACACTAATGCACACAGATATAAAAGATTGCAGGAATGCTGACACATATCTACTGGTGAGGGCAATTACAAACTGAAGACATATATGTGGCAATTCTTTAAAAAAGAGCCTGAAGCTATCCAGATCAGGCACATTGAAAGAAATAGGTTGTGAAATCTGATTTTGAGGACCCATTCTTTTATTGTGAAGTTATTCTGGACCTCAGGGGTTTTGTTTGTTTGGGGGTTTGGTCTTTTTTGTTATCTAACACTGGCTATAGGGTGCACAGGGGGATGTGCATTAGTCTACAGGGGAAGGATTTTGTGTGAAAGGCTGCAGGGGTTAGTCTCTGGGGTGAATTCTGCAAGGTTACAAACTCTCACTGTTGCTTCTGCCTCAGGCTTGACCATTCTCCTTTCTCCCCTTCCCTCCTCCTTTCTCCTCTCTGCTCATCCTTTGCCAAGTCTAAAGCTGTCACTGTAAGAGGTAAGAGCTGTAAGGTCTGTGCTGCTTTGTAGCAGCTTGCAGGGAAGCTGTGATGATAGAAATACAATGAAAAATTGACATATTCTAATTAACCTCATGAAAATTGCCATCAGGAATGCAGAGTATTCCCCTGGAAAAGATGCTCTTAAGTGCCTGATTGTGTGTTTGTCCATGAAGCTTTTATCAGACCATATAACAGCTTTGGGGAAAGCTTGTGAGGACTGTTCTTCAGTAGGCTTCCATCAGAGAAAGAGGGGTGGGGAGCCAGCTTGGATGCTGAGAGGCAGTCTGTTGCATTTAGGAAATACAGCGAACAGCCATATAGGAGGGCAAAAGAAACGGAAAAGAACAACAGGGCCCTCTGTTTAGTGGCTCAAAGGCTTAAAGGCACCTCAGCCAGCAGAACCCAGCAATTCCAGACTGATGAGTCTTTAATCATCTCACACCAGTGAAAGCTTTTCTGCACCAGAACAAATATCAAATCATACTGCCACGCATAGCAACAGAATCTGGTAAACTGCTTAGGCCAGGCTACAAAATGAAGATCTGAACTGGACTGGCAACAGACAATAATAAGGTGCAACCCTACAGCTTTAGTGCTGTTTGTGATTTTTTTTTATTAGTAAGTTCAAGAACTGCTTCTGTGTGATTTTGAGAAGTCCATTTGCAATAGCACTGCAGGTCAGTGTGGGGCATTTTCCTGGACTGTCTTGCCTGCCTTAGGGCTTGAGATACTTGTATTTAAAATGAGCCTTCCCCTTTCCCCTCACCCCTTTCCAAACCTAGAGTTAATTTGTTCCCACACCTCAGTTTGTGTGAACAGATGCCTCCATTTCTGAGCTCACAATTGCTGGCTGGGAAGTGATTCAGATACTAAAGAGTTATAAGTGAGCAGGGGAATAATCACTGGGTATTGCTGACATCTGAAGAAACAATCTTGTGTTCATGACTTCACTAGCAAATGAAAAGGGACAAAAATAGTGGCCCAAACTGCCTTAGATCAGGGCTGCATCTGAAGTTGTGGCCCCTGGTGCTCACTGCCTCCTCACTGCAGACAACTTCAGATGCAGCCCTGCTCTGAGGGTGAGCCCTTCTGCATGCAGCACTGGACCTAAGCTGCTGGAGAACATCCCCACATGGCCAATGCTGCTGACTTTCAGTGCAGGAGGAGCACTGAAAGAACAGGGGCAGACTGATAGCTACGGGCATTGCCTCCATGTCTTCCCACCATGATCTCTTACTTCGCCTCACGGTTCCCAGCTGGGAGGTTTGACTTGTAAGTGAGCTGTACCAGCTCCATGGATGGTTGCGACCACGGCAAATGGACGGAGCCACCAGGGATGTGGGGACATGGTACCCCTGTACCTGGGGGAGGTGTTGCAAAGCACTGAGTGCTGCTTGCAGTGCAGCCAAGCTCTGCTACAGAAGATGCCATGAAGAAACAAGAATGAACAAACAAAAAATCCCAAACTTGTGGGTTGTAATGAGCCAAGGGAGGGTTGCAGACACTTCTGACTCACTTTATGTTTTGGGTTTTTTTAAATCTCCAGAATAAGCGGTTCGTTTTTAATGTCTTGAATGGGTTTTGCGCATGTAGTAAATACATTGGATTTAGACTTAAGTGTTGAGTAGCTCCTAGCTTGAGTCATTTCTTAGTCAAAGTAGCTGCAATAGCTTTTTCACAACTCATTCATCTTTGTAGATGCAGTCTCTTATTTTTTTATTAAATTGTGTTCAGTTTTATAAATAGAAATTTGGCAATTAAAATCACACACAGGTATTAAAGGAGGAGAATGTCAGTTTGTTGATTCTTTCTGTGTTGTGTAATTTGAAGTACAAAAGGATGAATTCAGTGAACAGCCAAAAATAAACCAAAAACTTGTGCCAGAATAATAGCACCTCTGGTGCTTTGTCTTTCGTATCCTCTCCACTGCAATATTCTGTTAAAAAAATAGACAACTCCAGTTAATAGTACAGGGGCTTAACAGAATCTGTGGTCCTACCAGGCTGATCAAACTAAATTGCAGAGTCAGTCATCAAAAGGAAGATCATAAACAAAGACTGTAAATCTAG
>VZTV01052777.1:0-29958 GCA_013400875.1 Anhinga rufa
TTTTTGCTATGAGAATTAAGAGAATGAAGGTCAAGGAGCAAGGTGGGCTGATCTGTAAGTATCTGGCATTTTTACTCCTGTCTCAAAGCACCATGATAAACCACTCTGAATGCAAATCTGACTCAAAATTAATCACCGAGTACTTACTTCACAGTGCAGGTAATTGAAAGAAGACACTATGGGATCTGGATACAAAGCCAACAAAGAGAACAGTTGTTCTTCCAGCATTTCTACCCCTTTCCTTCCCCCTCAAATTTCAATAGGCCATGTCCAATTATTGACTGGCACATATTCCCCCTCACACAAGGTTATCATCAGACCATAGCACATGTGTCAGTCCACAGAATTAGCAGCTATAATTGGACCCTTTTAACAAGGTACACAACACATTTTAAATTAAATTGCATTCCATAAATCAGGTTAACCTTTTCAACATTGCTCTAAGAAAATTAATTACTCATATCAAAGCACATGACCTTTTCACAGTGCTTGGGATTAGCTTCCAGATTTCTTCTATTTTCCCTTCTCTCTGCTCCTCCCCCCTCTCTCCCCCAGCCCAGCTTTCTTCCTTCATTTAAAAACATGAGAGCCCAAATAGCGCAACGGCTGAACACATTACTTCAACTCTCACTCACAGCTTCAACCAAGTGCAACTTAATTGCTGCTCTCTTTTCCAGTTCTCCTCTTCTAAGAAAGCTGTCCTGTGCCCCCTCCCCTCTTTTCTGGCAGGTGAAACCAGGGCTGTCCAGGTGCCAACACTCAACTTTATCATCTGACTCTTGCTTTGGTTTGATGTTTGCTTAAAACACCTGGGAGTCTTGTGACTACATGAGGGTCTCCATTTCCATCACCAGCAGCTGGCAATGTTTCTACTTTTCTAGCCCTTAGGATCATGAAGCATGCCCAAGTGCCCTAAAAGCTCAGAAGGAAAAACAGGAAAATGCTTTAGTGCATTAAAATTTACTAGAACGTTCTACAACAGTTCTGCGGGGTTCATGGAAATAAACGTCAGAGCACAGTCTCAGTATCAAGTTGGGAACATCAGGAGAAAAGGGCTCATATTGAAGCCAGCATCAAAGCAAGCAGTGCAATCTTGAACAAAATTAGGTGCAAAAATCCCAGATACAATCTCATCTCTCCCCACCTGATCCTACTTGTAGTTTCCATGTAGTTTGGGTTTGAGTGTTCTTATGCCTTCTATGGTGAGTTCAAAAACTGGATTAGCAATATCTGCAACTAACAAATCTCAGGTCTAATTGGGAGCATTAGAGCAGAAAAGGCTTTGTTATTCCTTTCTGAGGGAGCAGAACAAGCCTGGGTGAGCTCACAGTGTCCACAGCAGTTTGCCATCACCAATAACCACAAGCAGCTGTGTCAGCCCCATTAACCCACCCATACCTGGCCTCCTTTGTCGCAGCCGTCCCCAGGAGCACAGCAATGCCATGTCAGCTCTAGGACCTTTAGAGAGAGAGAAACAAGACAAGGGATCACTCTGCAGTGTGAGCAAGCATCAGGATCTCTTCCCAGAGTCCCTTCTGAAGAAAACTCAAGTGATTATCACATTTCTGAGGTTTGCATCATATTTACTATTAACTCAGGCTACTTTGCAGACATTTTTCTGCAGGTAATCCTTCAACAATGGAGAAAAAAATTGGGATGGGAAGCATTCCTTAGACAGTAATATTCATGCTGATAGAAGATATTAACAGTTTTCAAAAATTAGCAAGACATAGAATAAGCTTTGCAACCATGCCTACTGTTTTATTTTTTTTGCTGTTAAAACAGACTAAGCAACATCATTTTCCTTCTGTAGCTCTTCTCCAAGCCTGTGTGGCTTCAGCTGTACAGAAGCAAGACCAAGAATTTTAAATGCCTACAAAAGGACTTAAGAAGCAAGCACAGCACTAATGGGTCCCTGCTCACCACAATGGATCGTGGAGATTTTTACAATATCTGTTCATTTGAACTATTCATATCTTATTCTGGGACGCTTGCTACAGCAGTCCAACAGCCCCTTGTATAAGCAGGGCTCCTTCAGCACAGCCCCCATAGCCTACACTCTGCCTAGAGCCAAGCTGCCCACACTCACCCCACAGCTCCCCTCTCTGGCCAGGCATGGGTAGGCAGCGCATGGGTATTTATAGGGCAGCGCCAGCATGGCCTGCCCCCCCGGAGGCAATAAATGGGGTCCTGGCCCTCTCCTCTAGCCTGCAGCAGCCTAGGGATGGGCTGTAGGGTGCAGCTGCCCCTGCCCCAGGTGGGGTTGTTGTGGGAAGGCAGAGGCTGTTGTGAGCACCCAGAAGAGCACCCTGAGGCACCTTCCTGTGCAGGTGGAACCTGCTTGGAGGTGTTTGCATAACACGTGGGTTGTTCTGGGAGTGCTAATGGTCTTAATCAGCTACTGCCTGGTCCTCTCTGCCTGCAGCTGGAGCTCATCTCCACCCAGCCTCCCCTGCAGCACTGCAGGATGCTGCTCGCTGCTCTCGCCCAGCCACCCAGGGGCTCTGTGGGATGCTGTTTGCCTTTGCTGGATGAATCCCGTTGGAATTGCTGGCTTGTGCTCTGGGCTTGGAGGGCTTAGGCCCTGCTGCTGCAGGCTTGCCTCGTGCTCCGGGCTGACCGTGGCTGCCGCCCAGCCGCTGCAGCTCCCTGGGCTCTGGGCTGGCCCCGCTGCTGCAGTGCCTTGCTGGGGACGGTGGGACGGGCCCTGGCCCTGCCGCCAGCGGGATCCCCTCGGTGCCTTTTCTGTGAGGGAGCCGCCATCCCTGCTGCACCCTGACTGGCGCGACTGATGGCGGGCTCTCCCCTGCAGGCCTGGGGCCTGAAGCCACGCTCCCCGCAGCAGCCATCGCCAGCTGCCGGTCCGCAGCGCCGCAGCCCCTGCCTGCGAGGAGGCCGCTGGGGGCTGGAGCACACCGGGACACGTCGCTTGCCCCCACAAGGTAGGACGCTGCGTGGCTCGGGGCCCNTGCTCCCCGCGGCAGCCATCGCCAGCCCGAGCAGCCAGCCTGCGAGGAGGCCGCCGGGGGCTGGAGCACCCCGGGACACGTCGCTTGCCCCCACAAGGTAGGACGCTGCGTGGCTCGGGGCCCGTGCGGCGAGGGACCTGGGGTGCAGGCGAGGTGCGAATTCAGGAGATGTGCGATGGGCTGGGGGCTTGGGGCTGAAGGTAGCGATGGTTGTGCTTGAAGTAAGGGGCTGGTTTTTAATGGGGGAGGCACTGAGCTTCTCTGGGGATGTGTTAAACTCCTTGTTGCCTGAGACTTTGGATTCATGGCTGCACGTCTTCCTAGATGCTGTGCCAGAGCGAGGGCGCACGGGTGTGTGCTTGGGTGTGTGCTGGTAGGGCTGGCGAGGAGCACTGCCTTGATGGGGTGTCCCTGGCAGTAGCTGCGGAGCAAATTGCTGTTTGAGAGGATAGTTGTTGGTAGATACTGCTTGGCTTTTAACATACTCTCTGTGAGTATAAAGCATGCAAAATAAGTGGTGTGTTGTGCTGCAGATGAGCTGAGTGCAGAAGCCTACAGGGCGAGAGCTGTCCTGTGCTTAGGCTGGTGACTCTTAGATTGGCGAGGTTTGCCTAAGAATAGCAGAATTCTCGCTGGGTGGTACAAGGGGATCGCCTGTCTTGGGTGGTGAGGGAGAACTGCCTAATTCTAATGGTTTTTGCAGTCTTATTAGCAAGGGATGAAAAAACTTAACCATAATCACTGATATGTATATACACCATATGTAGTTGGGTCTGAATGGCACCTGCTTGTCCTTTCGGAAGATACTGATTTCAGTGGTGGTCCTGAGTTCTGCCGAAGAGGATTAGGCTTTGATAAGGGAAGCAATAGTCCTCCAGCCTGGGAATTTGTGAGAAAGACTGGTAGTAAGTGAGTAAATTTACGGGAAGAAGCCCAGATTTATGGTTGAGTTCATGTGGGTTTAGTACCCTTTGCTATCAGGAGATTGACACTCGGACACTAAGAACCTGCAGTCCTCAAACATAAGGATGTATTTCAAGCTATTTAGTACTGTGATAAACAGACTAAGGCCATCCCTTTCTGTCCTGGCTGTGTGGGTGCACAGGCTGGGTGAGGGGTTGGCAACATGCCTCAGGATGCAATTGTGTCAGACAGTGAGTTAAGAACTAAGGACTTTTGGGTTCTGGTATTTACTGAGGCTGCAGCTTTTCAGTGTGTGCTGCTCCTGTGCCAGGTGCATTTGTTGCGGTGACTCATTCCTCTCCCTTGGGTGGCTGGCTCCCATGGGCAGCTGAGCCCCAGGTGTTCGCCTTGCCTTACTGCCTGCTGACTGCCCGGCCCCACAGCAGTGTGGGGATCGGAGCTGTCAGTCCCCATACCAATGGGGGATTTATGGAATTCAAGAACATCTGTTCTGCTGTTTCTTCCCTCAAATAGGATAATCATTGTAGTTTCCCTATAGACTGTATTTCCCAACTCTCTTCATTTCTTTAAATTGCTCTGTAAGTTGCTGAAGTCATCAGCAGAAATGCTGGAGTCAGCTAGATTTTAAACATTTAAAATGATATAAGGCCATTTTCCTTCAGAAAGAACCTTTAAAAATTTAATTATTCTTTTTCTTTTTCTTATTTCTCTTTCCTTTTCTTTTAATGATGGGGTTGTTGAAACCTCCCATTAAAAATCCCATAAAATAAAACAGACAAAGAAATAAAAAAGCTGAGTGGAATGTGACAAAGATTTTCTTGAAAACATCAGGCATCTTGCTGCTGATCTATTGCCTTTTCTTACAGTGGAGCAGAAATGAAAGAGGAGAAATGGGTTGCTTGGGGGTGGCTCCTGTGTTTTATGCTCAAGTTAATGCCTTGTAACTAGCATTACAGCATGATACCTACTCCTTGCGATCCAGATTCCCAGTGGTTTTGTGGTGGAAAATAAAAACCCTAATAACCTAAGCACTATTAAAACAACTGTTCTAGGCTGTGTCAGGCCCAAGTATGCCTTCAAGGTGAGAGTGGTGGGTGCTCTCTATGTAGACCAGAACATAGTGGTGCAGGACTAAATCCTGGCCTCCTTCAACTTGCTGGGAAAGGAGGCAAGGCTTGTCTTCTACAATTTCACAATTAACCAGCCTGTTTCAGATGAGTTGATTTTGGAGCACTAAGTTTAAGACATCAAAGGCAAAACTTACTAAGAGCTCATTTTAAATGAAGAAACCATAACTTTTCCCCCTTGTAATGTGCTTGTTGTGTGTTTGTTTTTATTTCTGTGCACCCAGACACACATTAGAAAGATTGAACATAATATGTTAATTGTTTACCTAATCCTTAATGAAGATTGCTATTTCCTCTTCAGAATTGCTGCTCAAAGTAAGGTTCATTAATGCTGTTTCTGAACTGTTGGCATTGGGAAGTGTTATTCAGAGGCAGTCTCTCTCACTACCATGAGTCTCCTACCAACATGCAGATCCTGTCCCTGCTCTGTTCTTCAATGACAGCTTCCCCAAACCAAAACACAAGCAAAATTAAAATATAAGTCACATCCAACTGCAGTATCCTGCATCAGTGATCTAAGATCGCCTGGACACCTTGGCCAAACGCTGCAGGGCTCAAGGATGTTTGTCTTGGGTTCTTCTTTTCTCCTTGCCTTGTATTTTGCTGGATTTGGTCTTGCCAGGAGACTACGGTGGCCTGTTGTATGTGTAGTTGTACAGAAGGAATTGTCTGGGCAAATGCCTGTACGAAATGCCTGCTGGTTGTTTGCAATTGTTAGGAGCTGGTGTGGGGTTCTGGTGGCTCTTTTCTGTCCCTTCTTTCTGTGAAAGCACTTTTTTACAGCTGTTCTGAAGGCCTTGTTCTGCTGTTGGTTCTCTTCTCCGTGGCAGAGCTGCAGTGTAGGCTTGGCTACCTTGAGCTTCTTGTCATTTATAATTATGACAGTTTTTGTTCAAGTGATCTTGCATCAGTCCATCCATCCTTGCCCTCCAGTTGCAATTATGCTTTTTGATGCTATTGAATTGCAAAGATCTGGGGGAAATGCTTTCAACATCTTTGATAGCAAAATGTGATACATCATTCAGTTCATTTGGGGCAGTAACTCCTCTGGCTTGCTCCAAGCATTAAATCAGACTTTGATTGTGAATGACAGAGCCATGAAATTGTCTAGTTTACCTCAAAGTTAGCAGTTAATACAGAAACAAAACCAGGATCCCCATCTATCTATTCATGACAGTGGTGCAGATGACTGAGCAGAGTGTTAACTCAAAAAACCAAACCAGTATCAAAAAATAAAAGTGTAGATTTACTTCTCAGACTTATTTTGCCCTAAAGTTTCATTTGTCTCATTTCACTTATTCCAGATGTCGCTCCAGTAACTCATTCATTACAGCAAATCAAATAAACAAATGAAAAATTAAAGCTATTGTTATCCAGCAATTCCATCAGGGTGGTTTTTGTAGTTCTTTGCATATTTATAATGTTTCTTTGGGCTGCATGTCCAATTAGAACAGATGGCTGATAGGTTACCCTGACTTACCTACTCCAGCAAACTGGGCGAGCATCCCTATCTTCAGAAAATGAAATGCCGCATAGCGGATTTTGAAAGAAAAATACATTGTAGACATTGAAAGCTATTTTCAATTGCTTATCGTGTTTTTTCTTGTGGTCTTTTCTCCTGTGCTGTTCATTATCCCTTCTGGAATGTAAATGGCACATTTTATGTATGAGAGTTAACTCCATTTGCTAGATAGAATTGATGCATTCCCATCCCCTATATGCATGAATATAGAGATGCAGACATAGATAGGAATGCAAGTCACTCTTGAAATATTCTGAATGCTAGAATATTTCTTTTCCTTCTTTATTTAATTTTGCTGTTTAGTGTGAAAGGAGCACATTTAAATAATAAAACGAACCACAATGTACGTTCTGCTCTATTCATGGAGTTTTTCTAATTTCAGTTCTTTCTGCAGAACTGCTATAAATACTTTTACATGAGAATGCCTGAGAAATAGGTCATAGCAAAAATTGCTAATATGTAAATTTGATAGAAGTCCTTCCAAAGTTCTGATTTCTTTCAGATTGTTTCATAAAGCAAAAATGTGACCATTAGGCTGGAATTTTCAAGAACACGTGTTTGAGAGTGGGAACCAGATGAAAATTCCTCTGCTCCTTTTCACCCCCAAGACCAGAGTCCAGATCTCTTGAGACGGGTAAAAGATCCTGCAGGTTTGAGTCCTGTGAGAGCAGAAGCATCAGTAAAATGATTTGATTATTTTCTAAGGACAGTTTGGTTTTTGAAACTACCATGACTTTGCAGATGCTCTTCCAAGAAGAGCTGGTTATTGGGCTTCTCCTGTGGAGTGCACCGAGGACAGCTGGAGTTTTTGCGTGCAGTAAAGGCAGGGTCCTTTTCACTTAAAGAAAATCTACTTGCATCTTTCCTTAATGCTTTGTTCTGTGCATAAATCTGCTTAATTATCAGTATAAGAAACAGTGGGGGGGAAGCTCTGCAGGCCACTCAACTGGCAGCATTAACCAGGAAAGGCAGGAGCAGTAATTTATTGTACTGTGCACACAGGCATTCAAGAAGCTTTTTTCAGACCGCAAACCTGGCAGTTGCATGGTCTGGTATATTTGTTTCACCATATTGCGAGCTGGCCAGTGTGCTTGGGCTGGAGGATCTGGCCGCTGTAGGCAGCCTTATCTTTTGTTACAGAGGTCTTCAATTTTTACATGTTCTATGAAGTTGTCCAAATGAGGCTGTACGTATAACACGCTCTGTAGCACAGGGTACCTTACCCCAGGGGCTTCTGTCAGCTGTCTGGAATATGCTGCAGGTCCTAACCGCATGAGGGCTTTCTAAAACACGACTGTTCTGGAAACAACAGATCTTTGTAAGCTGGGGCAGGAAGCATTTAAGTTCTCCCTACTAAGTGTGACAATAAAATTCTAAACTGGCTTTGGCATCAAACTAAGTAGAATTTTTGGCTGGGACTTTGTGTAGAGATTTTGGATTACTGGAAACGGTCATGCTGAAACTCCAGAGGTGGGTAGCGTGCACTAATGTGGATCAAAGCACAAGTTGTTGGCTGGATTTTGGCAAAAGAATTTGAATTTTGCAAAGCTCTAGGCTTTTAAGCTCTTCTCCCAGGGCCTGGGAGCTGGATCTTTTGAGACACAATGCACAGTGCAATTCAGTCTTTTTTTTCCAAAGCAGCTTGAAGGAACTTCAGATAATCATCAGAACATGTGGACACTTATTTAAACTGAACAGAACTTTAAGCTGTGAAAAGTTGCTTAGAAAAGCTCTTTTGGGGGGTGGGGGGGGAAGAGTAATCTTGGAAGACAGAATAAAAATATGCACTTTATTTTTGGAAAATTCTTTGTGGACTTCTAAGTATTTTTCATAAGGTAATGCATGTACATGGTTGAACCTGAGTAGAAAATCTGGGCTGTGAAAACTTATGTATATTTTCAGATGATATATTTTACAAAGAAACAAATGAAGCTTTAGCCTCTCATTAAGGTAATCTGTATATTTTGTTTACACTAATAGAAATTGACTGCTTCCATCAAAGAGGGTTAATAAAACAAATATGCTTTGAGGTCTTCGTCTGGCATGTATTAGTGTGCTTATATTTAATAAAGCTGGAAGCACTGGGTAAGGGAGAAAAGGGAAAACAAGATGCAAACAGAATACACTTAACTTATTGTGACAGCATAAATAAACCATTTGGAATGTGGGAGCCTTAAGGTGATGCAATAACCAGTAAAAGAAACCAGTAGGAAAAAAACTTGCAGTAATAAAAGAATAGAAAAATTAAAGTTTAATTCCAGCACTAGTAACAGCAATACAGAGTAAGCCTTTTTTTTTGCCCATGAGGCTGATCCCCTGGGATGCTGCAGGGGGTTCTAGGAGTCTTCTGCAGGGTTCCCAGCTCGTCTGTTCAGCATGGTCCTGCACCTTCTTGAGGCAGGGCCTGATAGCCAGGGTCTGCCATGCCTTTAGCCAGAGTTCTTGTTGACTTGCACTAAGACTCCTCTTTGGTGCATGCTTCTGGTCAGCCCGGTTGTGCAGTGAAGTGCTCTGGCAACAGAATGGGTGAAGACATTTGGTGTTTAATTACTGCTCTGCCTGCTGTTAATTCTTAATATACTCATAGCAATAAATGCAGGATGATCTATTCCTGCCTGGCTTCCAATGTTTATCATTAATAGAGAATGAATTCACATAAAAGCTTAAGTATCTCTTCCCCTCCTGTAGTGAGTAAAAACTTGATTTCCTTAACTAATAGATTACTGTCACTGTAATAGGAAAGAAGCTTCCAGTCTGTAGTTAAAGAAAAATCACTTGCTCCATTTACTTCACATAGCAAAAAGCTGAACAGCTAGTGCTTTGTGTGTAAAGAAATGCTGTGCTTTGGAGGCAGAGATGAAATTGGCATTCTAAAGGCAGCTGTTTAAGTGCAATCAGTATATTGTAGGTGTTCAACAGAATCAGTGGATGGAGTGTTCCTTGTCTGAAGGTGAAATTGGCTGCCTTGCTTCTGCTCTTTGAAGGCTGATTCAGTTTGTTTGCTCATATTTTACATTAAATAAGAGACCTGTGACCATCATATTAATACTTAGGACAAAAGCGCTTGAGTACTTTTATCTTTAGAGTAAATTACACTGACTCAAACTAGAGAAGTTTTGAGTTTTCCTGATGAAGTAGGAATGTCAGCAGTGTAAGTCCTTTTGCCATTTTCTAGGTATCAAAGTCTAAGGTCCAGCACTAGGTTGGAACTCAGGATAGACTTGATCATGGGTAAAAACACACTGGCGGCTTTTCTGTTGCATCTGTTTGGAGTAAGATATTTTTTATATGGTGTTGTACAGCATCAGCTGCAATCATCTTGGCTGGGCTTTCATGAGCTGCTCTTACCCCAGTATGTAACTCATAAGAAACCAGAATGTTCCGAGATGCAAATCTCGGACTCAGCTGGACAAAGCCAGGAAAATACTGATTTTTCCCTACTTGGTCAAACTTCCCAGGGCTGCATTTGCAAAGCAGTGAGAATCCCAGCTGGAGTCGGCACAAGTGCAGTGACCAGTGTGATAATGTGCTGGAGTTGAGGCAGAGGAGTAAACGGTTTACTGGTGACTTTTGGCTGTCTCTGTAATTTGAAGCTGTCTCACTTGGGCATTTGTGGCCTTGTTTTCAAGGGTGTTAGTCCCTTTACACCACTCTGTTAATGTAAACTGGCTTTAAAGAGAATGAAAACCAGACTTTCTCTGTAGACTAAAGATGGTCATGTAGATTTTAGGGTCTGGTCCAGAGCACGCTGCAGTCAAGGGCATCCTTCTAGTGATTTAGGTGGATAGTGAGTAAAGCCACAGAAGAAAACAATTTAGCATGGCAGAAAGACCCCAAATGTCTGGGCTCACTGTGGACGCTTCACTGAGGACAAAGGTTTTAGCAAACTAGCAGAGCTGGTGGTGATAGCTGGGCAGGTGCACCCTACTGGGAAAGGAGAACAGATCTTAAAGAATGAGTGTGTTCTTCCCAACCTGATAGTCTCCGTGGACCTGGAGAACAGAGAGCAATCTCATTGTAAAATATTCATAGACAGCTGCTCTATAGCATTTATCCCAGTGTTACTTAAATCTTGAGCTAGTCTATAATTAAAGCATTTATGCTTCAGATGCTTAACAGGGTGTTTTAAATGTTTAGGTCTTGTAAATGGTGTTTATTTATGGTTAGCTAATTAAGCCAGCAGAGTTCAGCTTGGTCTCAAATCTAGTCCAAAAGATGAGCAATGACATTCCCTGTTACTTTGAAAGCAGCTGATGCAAAAAGGATCCCCACTCACTTCCCTGGGCAGCTCTGGGCATGTAACTGCCATGTGTTGGCCACCTGGGTGGGCTGCCTGTGCTCCCAGCCCTCCTGGCTGGGAGAAGGGATTGCATGGAAATCAAACGGCAGTTAAATGAAGCTGCCTGTCCTACTGTCTTGGTTGCTGCCCTGGGCTATTGGGAGTCTTTGTCATCCACCCCTCTGGCCCTCTTACTAATGTATTTGATGGCAAATGCTTATCTTGTCCACACCTATGAGCAAAGGGCACTTTGGTAGCAGCATTGCTGCTGTGGATGGGGTCCCTCAGTTCTGCCTCATTGCTGGGAGGCGAGAGGAAAAGCATTGGGAGCCAGCAAGCTGAGATCTGAGACAGGCCCTGTGCTGAAGCCCTGGGGTGCAAGGGGGCAGCCTCCTGCTGCTGCTCGGTGCTGTGCTTGGCTTGCACCATGGGATCCACGGGGGCTCAAGATGAAATGGAATTTGGGGTCTTACTTTTAAGACTCTCTGAAATGAAAGCAAAAGCTTGCAACAACAGTACCAATGGTGAGTCTCGTTTGTGGCCACCCCTGCCTTCCACAGGGCTGGAACCTTTACCCCCAGCTCCAGGAGGCCGGGGAAAGCACCCAGCGTTGCAGACCGCAGAGGAAACCAGGGGCCAGCACTGAACTGGATGCTGCTTGAATTGACTCAGTCTCCAAACACAGCTGAAATGTTTCTCTGGTAAAAAGTTAATTTTCTTTCCTCTTATTGTAAATGTGAACTCCAAGGCTTTGGGGGCAGGAATTATCTATTTCTGCTACTTGTAAAAGGCTAAGCACAATGGTATGCCGACTTCTGTTTCAGTTTTTCAGTACTATTGTAATGCAAATGCTAATAATACAAAGGAAGATCAAGGTAAAGAGCTGTTGGCACCATCTAGCAAGCTTAGATGCATTTTATTTCCACAAGATAATCTTGCAAGGCTGTGATACGCTTTCACTATTTTGCAATTTCTTTTTATACAGTACTAAAAGTATTAGCACGGGGGGGTTTAGCATCTTTAAGTTTCAGTTCCTGCTTTTAATAATATTTGACTTAACAATGTATTAATGTAGTTATTCTTGTTCTTTCTCTCCACTGCAAAGTAGTACCATCTACTTTCAGAATTCTACCTTAAAAGTAGCAACTAAATGAGGTCCCAAAAAGTGCAATGGAAAGAATATCCATTGTCTAGAACTATCCATCATGGCTCTGCCCTCAAGAGCCACATTAATTCTGTGCTCATGGCAGGCACGGCTCAGGCAGGGTGCTCGGGCTGCATTGGGGATAGCTTCCCCAGGGAAGGCAGAGCAGAGGCAGTCACTGCTGGGCTGGCCACTGCTGGGAGAGCACCGGGGTGGGCTGAGGAGGTTACGGAGCCAAGTTCATCATGGTGTCTGCCTCTGATATCCTGAAGAAAATGGAATTTTTGGAATTTTCTGCTAAGCAATAACAGTGAACCATGTGAGCTTGGCAAAAGAGAATTTGATGGCTAGAGACAGGAACTGAGAGATGGAGAAGCACTTGTTTTATGACTATATCCTTGAGGAGAGCTGAGACTGATCAAAGCAAACATCCCATCTCAGAAGATGCTGAGAACAGGGTGATAGTTGAAGTCAAGGGGAACAACTAATTGGGATGTTGATAAGAACGAAAACAAAGTGCGCATTAGGTGAGCTATGCTCCTGATAATACTAAAAATCAGGCCCATAGGCCAGGAACTCCCCTTTCTAATAAGTCCCTTACTCTCTGAACATGTGGTAAATTGAGCTGTACCTTTACATCAAAGGGAGAAAGACATCAACCAATGATTAGCTGAGGTCTGTGAATATTAGCTGTGACCGACACACGCATTAGGTGAGCTATGCTCTTGATAATACTAAAAATCAGGCCCATAGGCCAGGAGCTCCCCTTTCTAATAAGTCCCTTACTCTCTGAGCATGTGTGGTAAATTGAGCTGTACCTTTACATCGAAGGGAGAAAGACATCAACCAATGATTAGCTGAGGTCTGTGAATATTAGCTGTGACCGACACATTGAACTATATAAATGCCTTGTAGTGTCTCGGTGCGGGGTGTAGCTTTATGGGTTACCACCTAGCACCCATCTTTGTGCAAAAATGAATTAAATACCTCCACTCTGTGTGGAGTTTGGTGCTTTGCACACTGGATGAACAAACCTGCTTTTCGGGAAAACACCTCTATCTGGAGAGGGGTTGGAGATGCTTTGGCAGAGGCAAAAACTTCCTGAACACTCTTGATGTTGGCTGGCTGCTCATTTTGGCTATGGCTGTAACAAGGAGCAGAGTTGAAGGAAAAGGGTGATTTTTTACACTTCCAAATCTTGGACATGGGTGGGTATTTGCAGAGGTAAGATATATTTTACACTGTATGATTGAGGGTTCAGGTTATTGCTAGGGGGAAGAATTTGACTGGTCTTCAGTTTGTGAGGATTTCATGGGTGTATGGTGCTAGTTCAGGAAAAAAACACGGTGCTGACGTGACAAGAGCTAAATGTGCTCAGTGGTACAGGCTTTTCAATCAATACATTCAGTTTATTTTTCTCCTTGTGTTTTATTGCCTTTTATTAATTAAAAAGAACATATGCTCAAAGCAGAACAGCTTCCTGGAATGAAGCTGGGCAGCTCCCCACTGGGGCAAAGTCCCTGTCTTCTCAGTGCTGCCTCTCAGTGCATCTATTGTCCTGAACTCACCGGAGGTTTGAGGCCTTTGGAGACAGCTTGATCTGTTGACTAGGAGGAGCCAGAAGTTGGGGATTACGTGCTACTTGCATCTTTGTTAGTGACCTGCTCCGAGGTCTTGGGAAGCAGTTAGTCTCTGCTTTTCTGTCTCATCTGCTTCAGTGGCAAGGGCCTGCCTTACTATGAGGTTGCATTGGTGATGGAGTCTGGGCACCGTAGCTGGATCCTGGCTTTATTCCCTAAAGGCAAAACACTGAGTTCATTGTATAAGTGATGGCTTGTCAGTCTCCTGGTTGTGTTCAAAAGGATATGAGAAATCACGTGTAACCTCCCATTGTTTTACTTTCTACTTCCCAATGCAAAAGCCTCTACTCAATGAGAGTTGGTGATGACTGGTGCTATAAAAATTACTGATGGTTCTCAAAGTGTAATTAAGTAAACATTTCCCCCATGAGGCTCTGTGATGCCCTGTATATGCTTTACAGGGGCCAGATGGTACATTTGCCAAATGTCACATATAAATTCATGGCATCTCTACTGCTAACCAGTACATTTTAGGTTGTGTAAATCAAAATGCAACCCCAAATTACTTTTTAAAAAATTTCTAACACTTTAATATAACTGCTCCCAGTCCAGCTCAAGTGGGGTTTGTTTTTTTAGGAACCATCTGTGCTTTTAAAGCATGGCTTCAGAGCAATAAAAGCAGCTCCAGAAAGCTGTTTGAAGGAACAAAATGGGTTACATTGGGTTAAATTAGCTTCACAATATGATAATGGGTAGAATCCCTCTCTCCAATTTGGCCTTAAAGCGGCATGAGTTGCCACCCTGAACAGTGGTGGGTCACTGCCCAAACCCCGTGTTTCCCTCAATTAAGCTTATGGAGAGAAGAGACCAGGGAGGGGCAGCAGGGGATGTTCGTGGGGCCGGTGGCTGGGGAGCGGAGCCACACTGTGTAGTTTCACCTCTGCAGTGTCTGGTTCAGAGATTTGCACTGATGGGCAGACATGTGTAGGGCATGGCTACAGACAAACACCTGTGCAGCATTGCAGGACAGCACAGAAGGCACCAGCAACGTTAAGCACGGCAGAATCCATCCCTGACTTACGGAGAGGGACTTCTGGGAGCAATGCAATTCAGATTTGAAATGCGATTCAGCTCCCGAAATTCATTGAAGCAGCATGTCTAAATTGGAACGATTTTACCTGGATCTATGCAAATTTATGGCATAATATCACATGGAAATGTATGTAAATGTTGTCAATTATTGTAAAGCAAAGGAGCACATAGCTGGAATATTCCATAAAATGTTTTATACAGTATTTTTTTAATTCCTAAAAAAACCCTGAGAAATATCAAATGAACTGGAATTGAGTTTGGATGTTCCAAGCCCATTACATTGGGACATTTTCTTTAAACTGCTTATTAATCTAACCTTGCCATGCTGATTTTCAAGAGCATACTTTTCTTCACTGTAACATTATACCTTTACAAATCAGGGAAATGTCAACTCTTGATTTACTGACAAAGCAGACAACTGACATAATTTATCTCACTTGAGATCAGTTCATCAAACTTAGGAGCATCTTGGCTGCTGTAAAATCCAGGCATTTGATACAGTTGTGCCTGCTTAAAATGCAAAGGATAACCTACATTTTTAAAATGCTGTAAAAAGAACAAGAAGTGATGCCAGGATGAAAATTTATGAGGCATGGAGCCGGGATCTGAATTTAGCATTTGCTGCGTAGTGGAGTGTTGTTACTATCTTGTTTGCACAGTTGAAAACTAGTGTTAATAGAAAGATAGAGCAGGAAGGCTAAGCTGTTAGCATTCAAGTCCAGTGCCTGCTCTGACCTGATGCTATATAGGAATTCTTAATGTTCATCCTTGATGTAATGTAACATTGTTTGATACCAGTGGTTCCTTGTTAGTGAAGCTCTGATTAGAGCTGTTTTTGCAGCTGAGGTGTCAGTGCTTGTTGCATTCAAATGCTGAATTAAACCTATGAAAACACAGATGGAAGTGTGTAAGAGTATTGTTTAAATCAATTACCCTAATATTAAAATGGAATTTTGCTTTTTCACCATCTATCTAAAGATGTTCTATTTAAGGATTAAGGTGTTTTGGGGGCGTAAGGCTTGCTTTGTGTGTTTGCACAGTGCTTGGCACAACGTAGGACGTGGCTGAGTGCTCTGACAAACAATAGCTTCTGCAGTTCTTGTTGCCAGGCTGTCAGCACCATAGGCAAGACATTTCCTAGAATATTAAAATACAAAGCTTCAGATTAAAAACTGATAGCCTTTCCCTCTTATCTCTAGGTACCTAGGTAATGGCCATCTTGATCAGATTTCTCTTTACCACTTTGTGTAAGTGTTGTACAGGCTGAGAGCAAAATAACTGCCATGTGAGATGGGTGTTCTTGTATCATAGAGCAACTTTGGTGAACACTTTGCTCTTAAATATTCATGACAAAGCTATCAACTGATGTGTTGGAAATCATGCTGACACAAAACCTGATCCAAGGGTAAACCGAGCCTCAGTCTTGACGTGTAGCTCAAAAACCTTCCTTAGGAATTTGGACCCCAAACATGTTAGATGCTTCTGATCTCTTTTGCAGCCAGAGCCAAACCTGGAAAGAGCAGGGGATGGGAGTATCCTGAGGTTTTTGCAGCTCCGTCTAGTGATGTGTGCAGTGGCGACACAAAGCACTCCTGAAAAGGGCTCTGCAGGTTAGGAGGAAAAGCATAACTTAGGTTAACATTTATCTTAACTGTCATCGTTGTTTGTAACACTAAATCTTTCTCATAAATAAGTGGAGAAATCTTTGCTTCAAAGTGAAAAATTCATGCTCCAGTTAAACCTCAATTATATTTCCAAACAATATTTATCAGATTTTCTAATGTGTGCTTAGTGCAGTTCAATTTTGTGCTATCAGTCAAAAGTGGCAGAGCTCAGGAAGTGGGGCTGAAAGGTGTTTTTCATGTGGGAAATGGAGCGTGCCATAACAAGGCAGTGCTGCCATTGCCAGGGCGGTGTAAGAGGGGGACCATGGCTTGGGACCCTTTTCAATGACATATCAGTGCATTAAAAAAAATTCACTGCATTGTTTCTCCCTGCAGAGCAAGGGAAGCTGATAGGAATTCTTATAGGCTGTATTCTAGGGGCCTGAAATGTGAAGCTATAGTTTCATTCTGTAATTCTGGGTAGAAAAAAAATGAGTGCCTTTAATTTCACGAGTCTCTGAATTTATTTCACCTAATCTTTTTTCTACAGCTATTTACCACATTAATTTAGTAAAAAACCTGACAAGTGTGCATATGCAGAATTTAAGCTATGTCCTTAGGTACACATTAAGTAAAGATTTAAGGTTTGAAATACAAGATTAATTCAACTCTTGCTTACAGTTGCATTGCAAAGTTGTTGATATCTAGAAATTCATGTTCCTCGTTCGTATAAATTTGATAATGTATAATACTATGTATAATGCTAATGCTTATGATTAGAAAAATAAAATTCTTGAGCTGAATGGGAATGAAGTGTGTGCTTGAGGCTACAACATGTAAGCGTTGAACAGATTCTTCACAAACTTTTCAGAGGAAACTTGTAGGCTGAGGCCAGCTGCGACAGCCCAGGGAAGTGATGTGCTTGCTCTCGGTTGATACTTTAAGCAGAGTCCTGGGGCTTGGGGCCTCCCTGAGCGGTGGAGTTCCCGTCCAACCAACCATTTAGACCTGCAGTTGCTGCTTTGAAGTCATCTGTGCTTCTCCCATTGATGCAATAGAACTGGACTGTTCCCTTTGTTCTCGATGTGAGCGTGTTCTTTGGTCCTTTCATCAGCGAAGGAATCAAGTATACATTTCAGTCCCAGGCAGAGGGGGCTTTGTTTCAACAGGGATTCGCTCTGGGCCTCGGTAAATCTTATTCTTGGTGTCAGTTTTACCTTAGGTTTATGTGGGCACAAATTACAGCTTACTGAAAGGATAAATGATAGGATGTTCTGAAAGTCTCTGAATATGCAAGGCGCAGTATTGTTATTTATCTCAGATCTGTGCTTCGGAAAGGTACATTTTATGGAAAAGGAGGGACTAAGACAAGCGTTGGAAAAAACAAACGGTACCCAGAGAACGGATTCCAAGGTTCCCATTTCAGATACATATAAAGAGGGAGGCTATAGCAGTATCATTCAAATGTGACAACAGTCACTCCAACCTTTGCTATTGCGGCACAAAATTACATGTTCTTGCCAGAGAAATAGGAAGGGATGATAAGGAAGACAGCTGGGATTTGCTTTCTTATCTATATTTTACACACATGCTCTTTCATTTCCCTCCCACTCCCCTCTGTTTCCAGGATCCAGGTTGGCTTTTCAGAGCTGCTGTTAGTTTGCATACAGTGGGGCAGCTTTGTACCATGTAGTTTCTAAGCCCCATAGATACAGGTTCAAAATTAAATTATTTAACTCTTGTACTTTGTAATTGCCAACATTAAGGATGAAGCTCTGCCTGCAGAGGACTGTTGGTCCTAGAAATGCCACTGGAGGTCTTTTCCTGAGCTGTGGATGGAGGATCCAGCTCTGGGGGAATCAATGTGTAATGATTTTGACTTTACTGCAGGTAGATCAAGTGCTCTGTTCTATGTTTAAGGATCAGAAACTAACAGGCTTCAAGCACAGAGATGGGGAAATCCATCAGAGTTGTGGTATGGCCCTAAAGCCATTAAATCCTCGATCTACCCCACCCTCCAGGAGGAGTTATGTACAGGTATGCATGCTCTCAAGTGATCAATGAATAATTCATGCTATAAAAATAAGGTATCATCAAGAGCTGGGAATGAACAGAAGTGCTGCCCACACGCTGCCCCATTTCAGCCTGTTCCACGGTAACTGGAGGCTGGACACTAAGGGCGAGAAGAAACAAATATTGCGCCTTGCAGTGTCTGGTTCAAGAAACATTTTCCTTTGTGTTAAGCAGTGCCAAAGTGTAGATATCCTGGTTTCCTTTGCATCGCATTGGGAATGCAGTCTCAAACTGCACTGTTTCACAGGACCCGGAGAAAAACTGCTGAGCTGAAAATGCTGAGTAGAACAGATTCTTGGAGTTTGTGTGACCTTGCTATTCCGGAGTTAATGGCAGCTACTACTTGATACTTAATAGCTAATCAAAAGCACTTTAAATTATACACCTGTTGGGTGCGTATTATTGATTTTATAAGTTGTATTATTTGTAGTACCCCATTGTCTCTGCCTTTCTGCTTTCTTGATTTCTGGAATACTTGCTACTGGGTTCACCCACCGATACAGTTGCTGCTTAGGGAAGTCTGTTTTTCCTCTAGATTTTACGGAGACTATCTGAGGGTTTTCCACTACAGATTGAAGAGGGACTTCTGCAATGGGAAATCTGCTTGCCAGGGTTGTGCTAACTGAAGGCTGGATGCTCAGGCTCTAGAGGGATGTGGAAAAGGTGATCTAGCAATCGGCTCCTTCATGAGCTGCAATTGTAGCAGTCACACTGGAGAAGAGTGATTCTGAGCTGTATCAGATTTAAAACTAAAGCAAGGTGTGGGACAGATTTGATGGATTAATAGGAAAGTTAATTGGCCTTCCCAAAAATGATTATCATTAACAAAACACAGCTGCTAACCTGCCAGAACCAATCTGTGAAGACAGTGTTTGGAGCTTTTTGTTTGGCTGGATTTCTAGTCTGCTCATGACTACTTAGGAAGGAAGACACTTTTTTCAGTCTTATGGTGTCTTCTGATTTAGCTTGATGTAGGCTTTGTCACTGGTGACTCTGCATCTAGGATTGTGGAAACGGCGAGCTCCAGTTTTAGAGGATGGCCATGCAAGTCAAACACAAGCCTGTAGTTAAGGAAACTTGAACTGACAAGCACTGTGGGCTGGCTGTGCAAACGAAGGGAAGTTTTCTGTGCCAAGTCAGTTCCATTAATCTTGGGGCTGTGACGTGTCTGCGCTCTTATTGATTTCCCAGCAGGCTATTCATCACCAGCCTCATCATGTTATGAGCCAATATGGAGAAGGCACAGGGGGGAAATGGGGCTGGTGGTTTTTATCTCTAGGGCACAGGATGCTCATAATCAATGCAACTTGGAGAAGAAGCCAGATGGGTTGAGATAATTGATGAAAACTGCCTCAAAGTAGGAGAGGTTCTACATATCTTACAGGGATAGAGGGGGGAATGCTTTGTTTTTAAGGCCAGCAGATATCTCGCCTAGACCTGATGCTCTGAGTTGGTACGGGGGGGCACAGACCACAGCTGCGCAGCCCCACATGCCTGGCAGTGTACAGTGGGCTGGTGAACGCTGCATTTGGCTTGTCAGGCTGTGCCTGTGCAGGAGCCAGCAGCCAGGTCTGTGCTGCTGCAAGGGCCAGACCTGCACGGGCGCCTTGTGGGGCCCTGTGCTAGGGCTGCACGCACCTGAGGCTGGTTCTGCGGCGCTGGGCCAGGCCGCCTGAGGTAGGGCCACGCGTACTGTCAAGGTGATGTCTGTATAGACCAGGATGACAGGCTTGCTGCTTTCATTTGCTGATTTACCCTTGGCAGCTTTTGTTTTGTACCTGTGTCAAGCACTCAATCGCCTTGAAGAGGAAGGCCTGGACTTCCTCAAAGTACCTACTTGCAGGGCAGGTGTTGTGCATCTTGGCACGGCAAGAGAATTGCACAAACTTGCCTCAGAATCCCTCATTGAGTCTCTGAAACTTTTCACAAAGTATTCACGAATTGTATTTTCAAGCAACTTAATTATTTCTTCTCAATCAATAATGAGCCATCACAGTAAAGCCCTATGTATTAAGTTGTTTTCTTGTTGTTCCTTTTAAAGACATCTGCTTGGAATTAAAATAGCTCTTAGGCAAAGCTTATAGAAACAATTAAAAGCCTGGTGCTTAGGAGATTTTTGCAATTATGAACTGATCATGTTTTGGTCCTGTAAAGGCTCATGCCTCTGGCATCAGTAGATGAGAGCTGTGTGTAGAGATAAGGACAGGAATATTTCTTAGCTGGATTGTGATCTTAATGCAGACTTTGAGTTGCTGTTTATTTACTATCACTTAATTTATCTAATTGTGTGCTTTGTACTTGATGGAGTAGCTTTTGGCCAGGGGAGTGAAGACTAGACTGGTCAATCCCTGACAGAGCTACCTGTCTGACCAAGCGTGCTCTGGGAGAGAAGAGGCTGGTTGATAATCTTGGCTTTTCTCTGCAGAGAAATTGCACCCCAAATCTGAAAACTTTCCCATAAGAGTTTGGGCAAGGTGCAGTGTTGTATTTGGGGCTGCTTAAAAAACACCAACCCAAAAACCCTTGGAAAAGCCCTTGAGAGATGAGCAGCCTGGGAGCCGGGAGCCTGACCTGCCTGCTCCCATGCTGTAGGTGAGTTTACCTACATCTCCCCTTGTGAAGCTCTATATAAACGGCAAAGTCCTGCATGGAATTGGCTCCCCATGGCCTACAGGAGTGTGCCGAGGGCAGGGCGAGGTCTGCACGGTGTCACCGCACTGCCCTGCGCCTTTGGCTCCTAGGGTCTTCCTGCCCTGCTTCCCATGTGCACCCCTTTTCTTTAACAGATCCCCTGCTGCGGTAAGCTCCTCTCTCCTGGGATTTTCTCCCCATCTCTGGAAGTCTAAATGCTCATTCCCCTCCCCTGCCCCTTTCTTGCCCTTCCCCAGACTTCAGCAGGGACACTAGCCCTTCCCTGGCTCAGGAGCCTGCACCCTCCAACAGCCTGGCTGGGGCTGCGGAAGGAGGGTGAGCTGCTCACTTCAGCTGCAGGGCAACCGCAGCACGTTGTTGGTGCTTTGTGTGTGAGCAGCGTCCCGGCCCAAACCCTGCGCTCCTGCTCCGTTTGCTACCCCAAAACCTTGAAGTGAAGGGGAGGAGAGCCAGCCTGTCGGTGTGCTGAACTTGGAAATCTTGACTCTCGGCTGTTTTCAAAGGCAAAGCCCAACCACCAACAAAGTCATCCCAAAAACTGTGTGTATGTACACACATGTATATTTATGCGCAAATCCTGCATTTTGTCTTCACATTGCTGATCAGAGCCAGAAATGTGAAATAGCAAAACAGGTCCCATTTTTTTAAAATTAAATTGGTTGTCTGTTTTTATGGCAATTTATTGTTCCATGTTTCTGGATATCAAAGAGCCTTTTCTACCTAAAAGAGTGGTTGAAAAATCCAATTTATTTTCTGTAGTTCATAAAAGAAAGCCCCTTTCCCCATGGCAGGACTTCTCAAGTTGGTTAAGCTGCGGCAGCCAAACCTATTAGGAGCACTCTTAAGTGGCTGCCAGCATGGTTTAATCTGCAGAGCCCCTGTCTTATCCTACCCTCTGGCACCTCAGGTTGAAGCTATTGTTATGCCTTTAACTTGCAAATATTACAATTAGTATCCCAAGTTGTGTCTGAGCAGGGATGTGTTTATACATCACCAATATTGAAACACAAACACAGGAATGTTTACGCGGAGGGCAGGCATGCCCTTGCTGGTGGGCTTGCCTTTGGCCAGGTGATGCCCAGCATCAAAGGGCTTAGAGGGCTCTCAGGGGAGACTGCAGCTGTGTGGCAGGAAGGCCTGGGCACTCTGCGGGAGGGCAAGCAGGGCCATGAGGCGTGGGCAGACAGAAATGCTGCCTCTCCGCATCGTGTACCCAGGGAACTCGGTGGAGCAGGGCTGCTTTGGAGGTGGGAGCGCAGCAGCATGCAGCAAGGAAAGGGGTGAGGAGCTGCTGACACTGCTGCGATCTGCAGCGCAGGAGCTGTGCAGACTGGCCTTGAGCAGGAGTTTCTGTAACCAACTGTGCAAAATGAGCTACTGAAGTACTGGTAGAGGGAATACTCCTAGCCCTCGCACACTAAGGCTCAGACCTGCTTATTGGGAAGTTGCTTGGGCTTGGGATAGTGCTTGTTTTCGGGACAGTGCCTCAAGCAGAAGTGCCCTGAGCTGGCAGGTGATGGGAGCACCGTGGCCACCAGGCCAGAGTACATCCCAAGGGATGAGTCGTGTCCCTTCCCTCCCAGGACTCGGTCACCAATCTGTTGCTCGTGCTGCTTTTTGAGCCTTACCAAGAGGAGGTCAGTGGCCCCTTGCTTAGGCAGGGTACCTAGGAGGACAGACGGATGGTGCCTGGCAGCGTGCAGGATATCACACCAGATGGGCTGGTCTTCTGAGCCAGTGTCACAAAAGGCAGTTCAATGCTCTGACGAGTCTTATGCCCCTATTTTTATGAGCATGGCAGGTGTCCAGTGTTATTTGTGGCTTTAGTGGGCTGCCTCTATGCAATTTGTTTTCATGTTTTTATACTGGGGTGTATAAAGTTGGGAAGTTCATGTGTTCTTGGCCTGTTGCTTGGCAATGTAACCTTTGCAGTGGTTGTGGAGTCTGAGGCAGTCTTCATTCCAGACCCATCGCTTCCAGGGCATGCTTCCATATGTGTGGACATGTGCATATGTACACACACAATTCATTACAAACTAAAATCCATTTTCTGCATGTTGGAGAGAAATAACCCTGTAAAGTCTGTCATCCCAGCCACTGTCAGAACTACACTAGATGGCTGTGTAATTAATATATTTCTTTCCTAGATGCATTTCTTTTCTTTCACTTAAAAAGAATGTCATTCACAAGGTGGGCACAACAAAAGTGGGTTTCATAATGTGTCATTAGAAGGCTTTTGACCTTGTGCTTTACAGGGTGTTATTACTGTTCAGTGTAATAGAACAGATGCTATTTTACCGAAAAAGCAAAACTGCATTAAATTGACAGCACTCTAATTTTTCTTGATAGTAGCAAGAATTCTTATTTCCTTTTTATTTGCATTTTTATTACTGAGAAGCACGGTGACTGAGTTACCTGGTGTTTTTATGTCACTGCTGCTCATCTATTCAGACTCTGATGGTCCAAATAGCAGCTGGACTATGAATATGTATCACTGTATTCATATGACAAACTTTTGGTGTCGGATGCTGAATAAATGGAGGCTTCCTGCAGTTAGTGACCTGGATAGTAGCTTGTGAAATGAAGTGTCTTGAAGTGGAACGCTCCATCAACACATACACATTATCACCTAGAAGTGATTGTGCTGTTGTCCAAATTCTTGCCTGAACCATAATATTTTCTGATTCAGAGCATACACATTAGGCTAGGTAGAAGAGCTACAGACTTGTAGTCATATGGGTTATTCAAATCAAAGATGCTGTATCTTTGAAAAATAACAGGATATGGCATTCTTCAGCTAAGTGGGTGTGGTGGGCTTCAGAAAAGGCTTGGATTTTATTTTTACTTTTTAGAGTTAGTTTACATTAAATTTACTAAAGATATCTGATGCCTTCTGACCTAATTAGGGACATAACGCAGATCCATATGAAAATGTTGAGGAAACTGGAATTGCTCTGTCTAGAAAAGACTGAGCAGAATGTTGTCCTTCAAAAGTTTTAAAAAAAGAAAAAATATCAAAACCAAACAAAACCCCCACAAACTGCAGAGGAAGAAATTATCTCCTGTCCATTCTAGGCAGATCTAGAAGAAATGGAGTTAAATAGCAAAAAAAGGTTAATTAAATATTATGAAAAACTTTCCACTGATGGACCTAGTGAAGCATGGGATTACCATGCCTGGGAGGTCCTGGATCTCTGCCACTGGCAGCTTTTTAAGAAGTTTGGACAGGGATCTGCTCGAGTGAGATGAACCCAGCCTTGGGTGACAGATGCCCACTTGCTCCTGGGGGTCCCCTCT
Source organism: Anhinga rufa (assembly GCA_013400875.1). Taxonomy (NCBI): domain Eukaryota; kingdom Metazoa; phylum Chordata; class Aves; order Suliformes; family Anhingidae; genus Anhinga; species Anhinga rufa. Next base: position 24,264 of record VZTV01052777.1, read on the forward strand.
GGCTTGGGCTCTCACATCTCTGATCTGCTCCAGCCAAATGGAGTTCCTGGCTGGGGGCAATGCCGTCGGGCGCCCACACTGCAGTGCTTTAAGTGTGCAATGACTGATCAGACCCATTGCACTGTCTGGACAGCTTTTAAAGGTATCCTCTCATTTATCTTGAATGCTTTCCTACATGAATATATATAGCTGTGTAGCTATTTATAGTAATAATGTCTGTCCTACTGTGAAATTCTGTCAGTAGTCAGTAAAAATAGAAATACTTGTGATGCTTCAGGGCTGTGTCAAGGAAAATCTGCAAAGTAGTGAGGGTGATCCCTCACTTGGATGAGCGCCTTCTGGAAGGGGTGAATCCCACTTCTCCCAGTAGCGTTTGAATCCAGACAGGATGCTCTTCAGGAAGATACGCTTCAGCTACACACTAGCTATGTTGTAGTCAAATGCACTAGCTATTGGTTTTAATAAAGGGGCAAGTGGGTGAAATGCAACAGCCTGTGATGCACAGGAGTTTAGACTAAATGATTGTAGTGTCTCCTATGGCCTTAAACTCTGTGAACCTGTGAATGATTCAATTTACTGCTGATGGGAACAATAGTGTTCTGAAGATGTTCATCCTCATGCCTAGAGGATGCCTAGGCAGTTCCAGCCCCTTGGTCTCTTTGCTGCAATTATTTATATTTATAAAAAAGTGAAGTGCCTGCAGCATTTTGCCTAAAATGGTAATAACCCTCCTCAACAATGCAAAATACTTTCTTTTGATAAGATCATTTTAAAAGGTAACTGCTTATGATAATACAATTTATTCTTTATGGCTTGGGGGCAAGCTAAGATCTAAATGAAGCATGATTTCCATTAGAACCCTACAGAAACAAACTAATAGGCTGCAAAGAGAACCATTTGTAATGTTACTGTAATTCACATGATTCATTAAACAGAAATGGAAAACGATAGCATTTCCCCCTGAAAAAAATCCTTATGGAATTACATGCTGAGATCACTTAGCTGAACTATTTTATTGACTAAGCATCTTGTTGTGCTGATGTGTAGATTATATAGGCCTGCAGCCATTTATTTTTTCATTTTCTAAAATTAGAACTCTTCTATTATGGGAATGCTACCATGTGTTTTCCTCTCCAGCTGTAGTTGCTAGCCATGGAGGGGCTGCTCTTAGGGCATTTTCTAGCAGTGGGCATTACTGGAGCACTTGGAAATGTGTTGCTCGTGTTCATTCTCCCAGGTCATTGGCGGGGGAAGTGGGGAAGGATTGAGAGCTATGAGTCAGTAAAAGGCTTTAGCAGCTAAAGATAAATACACATACATTGTTTTCTGGTTAAGGAGGGGGAAAATGGAAACACAAACCCAATGTATTTTGTCCCTCTAGGGGTAGAGACTTGTCTAAACAAGTCAAGGTGCCTTTCAGCCACACAAGGGTTGGAGGAGAAAATGCAAATAAGAACAGGAGCCAGTGATGCTGTTTCGTGTTGCAAGCTTGTAGGTTCTTGCTTTGTGTTTGGACCTTGCTGTGTGGTTAATGAGTTCTGGGTCAAGTGTGGGAGGGGTTGATGGTGGGAGTGCGTGGGGGCTAGAGGAGCTTCACTGATTCTGAACTCAGTAGCTTCATTTTGTGTCCTGTTTCTTGTAATGAAAACCACGATTTGGTTTAAAAATGAGCATGAAGCAGTCAGTAGTCATTGAGGTCCAAAAAGATGCTGATGCAATACTGACTTTTTATGCATAGATTAATGGCAAAAAGTAAGTGAATAAATGCAACGTGTCACAAGGCAAACAGTATGAGAACATAAATCATGTCTGTGTAGAAATCAGAGCTTCAGGTGGGTCCTTGTCTAAGGTTTTGGATATTTGCTCTACCCACCTGCTTGAGAGATTAATTACAGGAAAAAACCCTGCCCCAGTATGGTGAGTGCCACAGGGGGACAGGAGTGCAGGCACAGCATTGTTAGCTACCAGTGCTTCACGTGGAGGGGGAGTTTTTGTTATGAAAGCCACTGAAGTGCCAGCAGGACCGGAGTCCCATCTGCTAGAGACTGCTTAAAAACCCAGGGAGAGACACTGCTTGCAGAAGAGCTGCTGCCCCAGCTGTGCAGGACGTACTACAGGAACAGGGACTTGGAAGTGGGGAGGCTCGTCCAGCCCCCGAGCAGGAGGGCGGCCAGCCTTTCTCCCTGTACCCCAGACTGGCACTGTCTCGCTGTGCTGCTAGATGCTGTGCAGTGATCGACTGGAAAAGAACCATACCCATCAGAGAAATGTGCCTGGCTTGCTTTCCAGGTGATTCATGTCTTTGGGATCTGGAGAAGCTTCTTCTGACATGCACACTCAGCCCTCCAAAGAACGTCACCCTTGATTAATGTCAGAAAGCAGAGTGTGCCATTTAAAGGATTTCAGAAAAATGGCACATGGAGCAGGTTTTAATGCTGATTTTTTGACAGCCTTCATGTTTGGCCTTGACATGCTGCAGGGTAGACTCTATCTTCTACTGGCCATTTATCAGAGGTATCACAGGACAAAGACATTAAAAGCTATTTTAAATGAGCGCGGGACGACCTCAGACTGGATTAATGTATTTGGGAGGACTGGCCGACCTGACAGTCTCGCATGCATCAGTGTGAAATCAATCCGGAAGGTACAATGGGTTGCATCTACTTTAATGTTGATGGAGGATGCCAGAATTGACAGAATAACCTGGCACCTGCTATTTATTGCATAGGGAAACAGAGTACTTGCAATAGAGGGAAGAGATGTTTGTATATACAACATCTTGTATGGCAAGAAAAAATAATGGCAGACTAGAATAACTGGGTATTTGTTGACAGTCTCATACATCTCTTTAGTCATCTGGTAATTCCAATGAAGTGCATATTTCCATGCCATGCAGCAGAGGAAAGCTACAGCAAGGGAATGTAACTCTTCTGCCAGTGTCACTTACACTTTGCTTTATTAGACAAAAGTCAAGTAATTAATCAGTTGATTGCTTAATTCAAAACTCAGTCACTTGCAATTTCGGCTTCATCACTATGCTTTCCACATGATGAAATCTGTTTGATAAATTTGATTCTTTTTTGGTTGCCTGGCTATGAATAAATCAAGTTTTGGGTAAAGCCAAGTCAGAGGCTTCAGTTTTTTGCATGTGAGTAGAAATGGAAACATTGGGCTGTGAACAAATGTGTTTTTAGACAACCCACTTGGATTTCAGGAAGAGCACTCAGTGTGGTGACTTTAGAAGTGCCCTGCATTTGTGTGTTCCACTTATTTCAGCTGAGTTTGGGTGGATTTAACTTTGGAAAGTTGGATCCTGTATTTCCAAATGGTAAAGCGTCCCTGCTCTAGGTAACATCCACAAACTATAAAATACACCAGAAACCCACCTCAGCCCTGCAGTGAAGACGCGGTGCGCTCACCTAGTGCTATGGAGAGCTGCTCCACAGAACGCTGTCACTACTGTGCCACCACCCAGAAGTGCAGGACTTCGTGTCATGTTCAGCACAGAAAACACTCTGCACGAGCCTCATAATAAAGAAGCCTGAGAGCAAGTGGGCTGCCAGCCAAGCGTGAGTGAGGGAAGGTGCTGCAGTGTGGGCTGATGTGGGTGTGCTGGGCCCGTGACCAGAGGGGAGTCTCTGGCCACGTGCAGCGGGGAGCTGGGGCTGCGAGTGTGCCCCTGAGCAGCCCTGAAGCCAGAGCTATACAGGAGAGCATTAAATGCCTGCTTTTAAGTGAATAGAAGGAGTGCAAAGAAAGAATAACCAAATATATGGTTTTAGAGATGCTTACTTCCCCGTGAAGAATATTTATTCTGTGGCCTCCTTACCTGCAGAATAATAAATCTGTACTCCATCCTGAATTTCCCACTGTAAGCTATCAAAGAAGCTGTCATTTCCTATTGTCTAAACAATTTACAGCTGCCTTAAAGAAGGTGTCTCTCAGTAATCTGGACATCTCGACTTGATCATAAATTCACAGCTATTGTTGAAGGAAATGTTTTTCCCTTTAGATAAGCACACAAAGGAAAATCTCCTCCTGTCAGAGAACCAGGGGAAGGTGGCTGTCTCCTGTGCGTGTGCCTGAAGAACAGGGCTCTGCAGTGCCAGTGAGGCAGGATCGTGGCTGTCTTCACCTCGCAGGGCCCACTGCCAGGGGCAATTAGAAGAATGCTGCTTTTACCAGCAAGTATCTTATTATTATTATTAGCTTGTATTACTTTAAGAAACTCTCTGCTGTGGAATTGTCATCTGGTAAACCTGGAGCCCATGAAATGAGATTGTCAGGTCTGTGAGTTAGCAATAGGTATGATACATTAAAGCAGATTTACTCCCCACATGAGGGAGATTTTGATGAGAAATCTGATAAATTAACCACAAAGATTTCTGGTACAGAGCACAGCCTGCCTGCTGACCCTCTATCCTCATTTCACTTTCATCTGCTTGCTGTGTTTGAATGAGTGCTTCACAAATAAATTTATCTACGATGTTACGTATACTTTTCTACAGCGGAAAGACCAGGGGATTTCTTCTCACAGAAGACATAGGAGGTTGTAAGAAGGTGAAACTGCAAGGATTTGTTCAGTATTCATTCCAGGGGTAGAAATTGGGTCTGGAGCATCTCACTGTGACACCAGGAACATCTGCCGAGGCTGGGCTTTTGGCACCAGTTGTGCAATTCATTCTGGATCCTCAGTGCTTCTGCAACCTGCCTTCCCAGGAATCCAGCCTGTGCAGAGGGGCAGTGAAGGGTGCCAGATGTACCACAGAGCTGTGTAAGTTCTGGTGCAAGGAGCAGGTGCGACCTTCCTCTGAAGCTGCAGCGAGTGTCTTGGCGCAGTGTTTGACGTGCTGGCAGGCGTGGAGGTGTACACCCTGCTGCCAGACCCCTCCGCATGCTGCTCGGTGCCACAGCAGCGTGAGGAAGAGCCCCTTCCCTGCCGTGACTGCCAGGTACGCTTGGCACCGGGACTGACACACGGCAGGGCAGACGCTGACCCAGAGGAGATGAGTGTGCATGCTTTTGGGCACTATAAAGGGCTACTAATGGCACCAGTGAATTTCTGCTCACCTTTCTAAAAGTCATCGTGCCTTTTGGGTTCCCCCATTTTGGTTTTCCTCATTCCATTTCCCTTTTCTTTGTAAAAGAAACCTTTCTTTGTCTTCTGGGGGTCTCGTTCTCTTCCCCAGGCTCACCTCCCCGGTGCATTACAGATGAGCTCCCTGGCTGCTGAGCTGGCCCCAGCCCTGGGGACGAGGAGGCTCGCGGAAAGGGTCAGTGCCTGACAGTCCGGTGTCAGGGCCAGTCCATTACTGCTGTATCTGCTGCCTGCGCAGCACGGCCCTGATCCCTGGTGTGATATTATCGAGACATCGCTAGTGTTTACCTGTCAGACTGCTCAGCCCTGCAATCACCCTAAATAATAGGACAGGAAGAAAAAAGGTGGCCGTTTTCTGTTATCTGTGCTGACACACATGCCTGCAGGAAGGCTGCCATCCCCGCTGTGCTGACCAGAGAGATGGCAGGGCAGACCTTTGTTGTGGAAATGCTCGGCCGACTCTCGGTGGGTCGGTACTCTAGGTGTACAAGCATACAGCTTGTACAGAGAGAGCCCAGGGAGTATTTCTAGCTGCACTGAGGCCTCATGCAGTCCAAAGCCATGTTTCTTACATAGGAAATATACTTAGGTTTTTTT